>JAOBBB020245780.1:0-11272 GCA_025331005.2 Zoanthus gigantus | reverse complement strand
GATTACAAAAGGTTTATTAAAGTCAATTGATACTAAATGTAAATTACATTTAAAGCCTACTTAAAAATAAAAGTGCCGTGTGATAACAACAATGAGATATAAGAAATAAAAGAATAAATTAAATCATTTTTTAAAAATTTCTAAACGTAATTATTATTATTATAGATTGAGGGTTTTTTTAATTTTTTTGCCTGTGCACTTGTTTGATAGCCTTGATGTCTGAAGTTATTTTGGGTTTCACCCAACTACACGGGTATGTCGGGTACCGGTATACTGGTCCCGACTGCCAAGGATAACCCTGTAAATTAAATAAAACTAAAAGAAATTTGAAGATCCTCTATGAGATTATTAATAAAAAAAATATCCAGGACAGAAACCCTTCTTGCTTTACCTGTAAAGATTGGCAATAATTCTTGTGAAATCTTCACAAATATTGGCCAAAATCTTGCTGGTAAATTTCGTAATACACATGTATCTTATCGAACTTTTCTACAAAATGGAATTAGTTAATCTTATTTTTAAACCTGTAGTTTAAAAATTTTTAGTTGTTTAACGTACATTTCACCATTTATATCTCAGCCCTGGCAAATGAGATAGCAATTGTTGTACTTAACTTACATATTCAAACGTTTCATTCTTCGGAAGAAGTCGTGAAGAAATTTACCCGAGAAACCCATTTTTATATAAATTTCAAATGTAAGAAATCATTAAGGCCGATACACACGCGGGAGCTTGCTCCCGCAACAGATTTGCTCCTGGAGCTTGCTCCTCATATTTAACCAGTTTGATTCAATGGAGCAAAATGCACAACAATTTTTTCGCATGAAATCGTTGGTACAGACGAGGGAGCTTTGCTCCGGGAGCATGTTTCAGAAGCAAGCTCCCTCGTGCGTGCCGACCTTTAAAAACGATAAAAACACACCCTTCTCCGGGCATGGCAAAGGACGCCAAACAGACTGCACGTGAACGTATACCACGTGTTTTGAATAGCCAATCACGAAAGTAGATTTCTCATTATTTATGACGTGGTCATAAAGCCCGTACAGCTTAAGATGCGTTTAAACGCGGATACGATGAAAGATTTACGCCATGAAACTTTGTTTATTCACCAATCTTGACAAACAAGAAAGATATTTTTCTTAAGCACTTTCTCTGCTGGCTAAACTTTTCCTCAGCTTTATGGTGCACACTTTTTGTTTCTTTTATCTACTCTCAGTGTGTTGTAGTTTTTACCGCTGAGTTTTCACCAACGGATCACAGTGCAGGCTTCAAAATGGCAGTTTCGGAGGAGTTTTTCTTGGCGTCAAGGAATGAATGAAGTATGTTCATGCAAGTAGCAGAGTGTGCAAGTAGGATACTATTTAAAATTTTTAAAGAGTTGGTTACTAAGCCTTCAGTACTGGGGACTGAAATAAGTTTTAGTTTTAAAAATTGAACCGGTGCACGTAGTCACTAATTGTGTATTTAATAGTGGTTTATGGTTATTCATGGTTATCGTGTATTAGATTTGGGGAATTATTTAGGCTGCTTGATAAATTTTGAAAAATGATGGCTTTTTTAATGTAGCTGATATAAGTCAAATCGGTAAAATTTTTGTATTTGGGCCTACCACTGTTTATTCATACAAGTTAACCTTTACCCAGACCCTATAATGTACGTGATGAAGTGTATGCATAACAATGGTGGCCCCAATGCAAAAATTACACCGTCAAATTGGAAGATTGTTATTTTACCTAACGCACTGTTCCTAAGGTGTTCTTGTACTTTTTTTGTGTACTTGTCTAATAGTGCTGATTTTATCCACCTTATTTTAATGTTTTTAGAGATCTTTTATACAGCTTTAGGCAGCAATTGTGTTTATTAATTCGTTTTAAACTTTCTAATACATGCTTTTTCATAAGAACAATGATACTACTTGGATCTGCCGAATGATGAACATTAAACTTACCCTTTCAATAAAGTTTATTGTTTCATTATAGGTAATATCTTCTTCATGTTTGATTGGCGATTTGTTCGCTCGACTACTCTCCAATGTGAAGTGTGGTGGCAGTTCTTCTTTTGCACCAATCCAATCATAAACCTCCTGAAAAAGGTATTTCAAAAAATTTGTTTTACATAAAGCAATAACTACTGTATATATATATATAGTTTTAGTTTTTGAATAAGATACTGTATTTCATTCAAATACAATCTAGTATACCTATATGTACAACCTCACTCTTACCTTTTTTCTTTTTGTTATAATCACTATCCACTATTATCACTATAATTTAGTCATTAAAAATAAACTAGTTTAAAAACATAATCTCGATAATTAAAAGAAACAAAAATAACCTGAAACTGAATTTGATCTGTAACATATTCAATTATTTTTATATTATTTAGATCCAACACTTGTTGAGATAAATTGAATTAATTGTATATATAATCTTTTTAACTCGGACATTTTAAACAAATAATTTAACTCATATATACAAATCCATGCACACTCATTTTATATCAATGATAATTAATTAATAAGTTTACTTATTATATACCTGAAACTTTGCTCCTTTTCTAAACTCCCTTGAGTAAAGTCCATGGCAACTTCTAATTCGTATTGTCACAACTTGTTCATTGCTGCTTGCAACTGGCAAAGCAGTAATCCTTTTTCTTCTTGCATCTCGAATTTCCTGTACACATAAAGCATTACTTTTGTCTCTAGTCCTGCTTCTATCATCATCATCATTCTATCTATCTATCTCTTTCCATTTTTCATCCTTCACTACCATATATAGATACAGTATATTTGAATCTCAACAAATTAAGTGCTGGGATCGAACTGGGGACCTTGAGGTTAGAATGCATGCAGAGATCTTAACAACTGTGCACACCAACAACCATGTCTGCCCAGCTATCATTCCTGAGACCAGCTCTTTAAGATTAAAATACTTACTGTTCTCAATTAAGACATTTATTAATATTATTATTATTATTATTATTATTATTATTATTAAGTTATGTAATCTAAAATTACAAACTTTTTAGTTTCATATTCATGATCACTTACCATGATTTCTTTTTCATCCCTTTCTTGTTCATTTGAGCATTCAAGGTTTGTAGATGAACTCTTTAAAAAGATCATAGGTAAAAATTTCATTTGGAGACATTTTAATTAATTATAATTAGGTTATATCTTTTAATTACTTAATAATTGCCCCATAACCAATTAAGCTTTTAGATCCACATATATGACATTACAATTAACTATTTTGAATAAATTAAATTAAAGTTATATTAGCACACTATTTTCCACCATAGCCTTTCATTTTAAATAAACAAATATTTTTACATTGTTGTCATAGGAACTGTAAATAACCATTTTAAAGAAGTTTAGTATTTTTCATTTACCTTAAGGTCAAATTGCTCAATATCTGTCTGACTAGCTTGATCCTTCAAAGATAAAAATAATACACTGTTAATCATATCTTCTTTATAAATATATAGTAATGATGTGGGGTATGATACTAAAACTGGGGTTTTAATCCCTTTTTTAAAAAGTTTACTACATAAAATCATATTCAATATAATTTGTATTTTTTGCCTTTTAGCTTCATTAATTGAAAGTAATATTTAACATTTGTTGCTCTCACCATTTGTTTTATTTCTGAACATTTTGTAGTCAGACTGTCATCACAAAAGTGGGATTGAGCAAACTTCATACATTTATAATAAAATTAACAAAAAATTACTTCAATTTTATATATATATATACGTAAAAAAATATATAGCTAAAATATAAGAATTTGCATTATGCCCTTTGAAATCGTAAACTAAAATTAATTTGTTTAGCTATATGCATTAAACCAATAAAACCATGAAATAACCATGACAGAAAAGAAACAAACAACCTTAAACTTTTCCTTTTTCAGCATTTCATGGAACTGCTCCTCCTGTTCCTAACAGCGGTTTCTCAACAGCTGCGTTCTACCAAAAATTGCCATAATTAGTTATCTGATGTTATTTTAAATTCTACAACAGCCTTTTGCAGTTACTATACATTTTTCATTGAAATTTGTATATTAAATATTCAATAGAGTCACAGTTTCAATGAAAACTTTGAATAAAATTCCTTTGAGATGTAGCTGCATGCCCAAATTTGCAGGTTTTGAGTTTATGATTGGCTAGTTTATTATGCATTTGAAGGTATCAAGTTCTTCGTTTTTGTGACATAATTATGTTAGTACTGTCAGTAGTGACATTGGAGAGAAAATGGCAAGTTTAGCTTATATCTTGAAACTGATTCATAGGACTGAATTCAAACTCAAGCAATTACACGAAAATGATTTTACTTCCTTTAGGGACCTTTTTCAGATTTAAACTATTTTCATTTTGAATAGGTTTGATTCTGCATACTGTATTTTCTGTATGGTTTTTAGGGTGTTATAAAAGAACATATTATTTTAAATAACCTTCATCTTCTCACTGCTCACCCACCCACTATTATTATCTACATATCTCTCCTTTTTTTTCCTTCTGTTTTTTCTCCTTTTTTTTTTCTTCCTCTTCTTACCATCTTATACTTAAGTGTTTCTTTTTCTCTTTTTTATTTGGAACACACCAAGATTTTAACTACTGACTTTTTGTATTTGTTTGGGTATGTAGTCTTGCTTCATCCCTCCTTAACTACCCAAGCAACCATTGCTATTATATGTGGGCAGAAGTATCACTAGTTATTGGTCTGAGATGCATATGAGAAAAATAAACTGGTTTGAAAAAAGAACCTTTCTACCATTTCTAGACAACTTGTACCAGTGCAAGAAATATTGCACTGGATCAAAATATATTGAACCAGATCAAAATCATATTAAACGAGGGTCCAGTTGTTCAAAAGCTGATTAACAATAACTCCCACGGTCTTGTTTCCAATCTTACAAGGAGGGATTTTAGCTGTAATTTTGAGAATAAAAAGATTTATCCTCGAAAAATCCAAACGGTATTCATCAATAACCATTTACCTTTTCTTAAAGAAGGAACTCCTGTTTGAATTTTTGCCTCACCCAGGGTTTAACTTAACCAGCCTTTGAACAACTGAGCCCTGAACTACAACTTATGCAGTCTAAAATTTGTAGTCCATTAGTCATTTTTATTCATTTCAGTTTTTGTAACATTCTGAAGTCTTAGTCCATTTTTTATACTTAATTTGTGTTTTATATATACTGAGTGCTTTGCAGTGCTGCACATACAATACCTTTCAGTTTTTAAGATGTCAACTATGTGATGCATTCGTGTCATTGCCACTCTCACATCATCATGATTTATTTCAACACCTGTTTTTCAGATATGACAACATTTCAAATTATGATATTGAAAAAAATTTAAATTAAACTTTTTTTCATACTTGGTAAGGTTACATTTTATAATCTTATTTACATAATATATTAAATAATTTATTAAAATATAACTTACAGTAATTTTTCTAACCTTGGAATCTCTCAATTAATGTTGGTGTTCTGCATCTTGTTGATGGAATACAAACAATTAACGGGGGGTGCCCATTGTGTTTCCACCCAAGGCTTTGATAGCTAGATACAAAAAAATATATTTATTTGTTAATTATAAATTACTTGTATGGCATGGAACTTCATAACCTTTTTCATATTTTAACAAAATCAAATACTGCCAGTACAGTATGTGACAGTTTTTATACACAGTTCAGTTAAAATAATTATAATTTTAACTAATTTGATTAAATAAAAATGGTTAAGACTTTTTTGTTGATTTTATCTTTGAACACCATTTTTGCTTAATTCTTAACCGATTTGTAATTCCAAATCACGAAAATAAAGTGACTAGAAATATGAATTTTTGGAAAAATCACTAAATTTATGTATCGCCAAATGTTTAAGCTAGAAAATCGCTAATTAACGTGACGCTAAAATTTCATGTAATAAGGTAATATTATCCAGTGAATTTCAAAAATCTAAACAACTGCATGAAAATAATCTTTTTAACTTCGCGTCAAATTCGTTAGAAAATATGTTTTTGTAATTAGCTGTACTTAAAATATACTTATCACGAGAAAGTGAAAGTATTCAGTCATGTAGTTTAATCCTACTTGAAATAGATATTCTAAGAAATTTCTGTTAAAAAGGACGCGCTTGTTTAACCTATCATATCTCAAATCTTATAACAGCATGTAACGTCAATAGGCATTGTTCCGTATTTTCAATTTTTCTGTATATTTCTATGTGTCCGTTACTTTTGACATTAGCCTGATTGCTTCGCGAGAGGCATGAAACTCTGAGTAGCAATAAATGTTTTCGACCAAATAATCTAACTCTACAAATCTTTATATTGCTCTAGTTTAACTATTGAGCACTTTTACAGCTGATGAAGTCTTCAATTCAATATTTTATATTTGTATTATATGTATATATATATATATATAAAGTGACGAGTAAATTATTTTCTTAACCGTAGAGTCCTCTACACAAGTTTGTAGCGTCACGGGCAAACTTTGACCTTTTAACCTTAGTTATATATATCTGTATCTATATCTATATCTATATCTAAATCTATATATATTAGCAAGACGTTTAAACACAGAAACTTTATTCAGGAATATTTTATACTAATTGTCTTTGTATTGTTTTCCCTGTTTTGTTCAGTTTATTAGTTCGTCCGTTTGGTTGGAAACATTAATATCATTGTTACTGAACGAATTTCTGAATCTCGTTAAAAGTAACGCCAGCCGTATAGGCATGCTTACGAGCAACGTTTTCACGCGAGCATTTCTCACCATTGGGTTGTATGTATCAACATGCGCCACATGTCTTTATGCGGTTTTGTAAGTTTTGCATATTTTTTGTGTTTCTATGACAACAGATACAACTGTAAAGAATTACAAAGTTACTAAAATAACATTTACAGTTAAAGCGGACGTTCTTTTTGATCACAACGTTGCAAACTTCTGCTGCAACATTGGTATTCTAATTGACAGTTTGAGCGTTGCAAGTTGCAGCCAGCACGAGGAAGTTTTAGTTACGAATTTTGTATCTTCTATGGTTTATATAAATCGCAACCGTACTACTTCGCTTGAAAAAAGGGAACGAATAGTTGCCTTCAGTTCGTCTAGTGTAAAACAGACACAGATTGCAGAGGTTTTGGGATTGTCGCCACAAACGATATTTTATTTTAGTATTTACCTGATTGGCTCGCGTAACTCGCCTTATCCAAAACGAGTAGTTGATTTTGAGGCGGAAGTCGAAATGGCAGGAAGCTACTTAAGATATATTTTTTTTCTAAAAATAGAAAAAAGGTTTACATTGTATTGCTTCTTTGAAAATAAAGTGCATTTTGGTAAATACTAAAATATTTATTCCCCTCAGGGTTGGTGCCTAACAACAGATATATTTACCACTATTCACCTGCTCTTTGGAAGACAGTTGTTAATTGTGAGCAAATTTCAGCAACACGATACAAAGTCAAAAGTGATCTGAGCAGCTTGCTCGAGCAGGTTGCGATTTACCTCGCTCAAACTGTCATAACGACAAAAGAAAGTTTGTAAGGTTGTAATCAAAAGAGCATCCGGTTTGATTGTAAAGCATGGAATGTTTCGTTTGTTTGTATAAAACATATCTTTTCAATAAACGTCTTCTTATATGTTCGTTACTTTATATTACAAATGATGGATATCGACAACCCTCTTATTGCCATGTCTCCTATCTCAGTCACTTCACAGTTTCAAACAATTACAGTACAAAGTACAGTGGTTCTATACAAATAAAGCACTTAGCTATTCTATTTTGATTAAGATACGACACTATCTACCTGTTTTTAAACGATTTTGTGAAAAACATATAATATTGAACATCATGGAATATGAATAGCTTCGCTCGAAACAAATTTGAATATATAAGAGCCGGCAGTCTATCTTCCCAGACTCTGAAACTAGACTTGAGGGGGGAGAGGATTACGCAAGATAGAATCAACTGAAAACGGCAGAGGATTATGAACTTTTTCATGTTCTGGAACATTCTGGGTTTGTGCCAGCTTTGTGAGCCACAAAAAATTTACTTAGGATGTTATTTCATCTTAAGAAAAACATAACAATTCTTCAGTTTTCTCTACTGAAGTAGAACTGAATGTAGACCAATGTACGTTCTTCCTTTCAAAACTGCCAAGTAAAAATTAAAAACATATTGAGCCTGATACTATCGTGAAATATACCTATTTACCCACGATACGAATGGGTTAATATTGTGTATCTTTTCTTGATCAGTTATAGTTCTTCTTTTAACTACCAAGAATATAAAAAGGGATCTCTGGATAAAATTTAATAAAAAATGAGCTTTAGGTTGTCACCACTACAGCCTTTGTCAAAATAAAATAATTATACATAAACCGTAAATATATTTATTTTAAAAAAAACAATGTACAATAAAACAACAGAGATAAAAAAGGATAAAAAATTAAGAATATAATGAGAAATGCTAATGGCGTTGAATTGTTAAGAAGTATAAAATATTGTCTTGGTAGAGGCCTAGAATTGTTGTCTGCATCTTTTGTTAAGGGAGTGTGCCACGATTCAAACACTTTTCTTGTTCTAAAAGTATCTTTTTCAACGATGAAAGCGTTTTCGAAATCAATGCCAATGGAGTGATTATGTGTCCAAGAATGGTTTGCAATGTTAGAGCCTTTAGAATAATTTTTAACACTTCTGATATGTTCTTTTCTCATGTTCTTAGTCACCATCTTGAAAACACTTTCCAGCATTTATAAACTTTATTATAAAATAATTTGGATAGTACGTGCGTTTTGATTGGTCTACAAGTGTGTTTTCATAGCGCTATGAAGCACGAAAATGACGTGAGATATGTGGTTGACTGTCTCCGAGTTTTGAGAATTTACAGTACGCGCTTCGCAAACCGTCTTTCTCTTAGTTAAAAACGAAAATGATAATTTTATAAAAGAAATAAAATATGTTGTCCGTGCCTCCATAGTCTGTTGAAAACCTCGGCAAAGTTTGTGAGAATTCTCGAGCAGATGAAAAGCCTCGACTGCGTCTCAAGCTTTCACTGATCTGCTCTCGAATTCTCCCAAACGTTCGCCTCGGTTTTCACCAGGCTAGAAAGGCACGGAGAACATTTCTTAACTAATACACGGCTTAGTTTTCTTTATTTGTTAAATAAAACATGGGTTTTTGAGTGTGCGTAAAGTCCTATCTATATCATTGTGAACAATAAAAATACAGTTGAAGGTTAATACCTTTATTTATACACAGATATGGCGGGGATACTGTACGTTCATGATTTTCCCCATTTTCTCACGGCATGCATGGCATCGATGAATTGCTGGACATCCCATGGCCAGTCGATCGCCAATTGTATCCCCATATTTTAGGTTGATAAATTTGTTTATCCCGCGTTGTGCATGGCACACTATAAAGTTTACCAGAGCTTGGAAATGAAAGTGACCAAATATAGTAAAAATCTAAACGACAAAGTTCATAACTAGAAAGTGCACAACACAAAGTGAAAACATTTGCGAAGTCTGAAATTACTTTTTTGGCTGCTGGAATTAGATCAGCGTTAGATCACTAGATTCCATCCACCAAGACCACCTCGCGATCGGTTGAAAAACTAAGTTCGAGTTTTCCTAATTTAAAATAAGTTTCGCTGAAATTGCGCGAACATTTAATGTGTTTCGATATTGTAACATGTGTCTCATTATTTTCGCTGAATAATTAATGGTGTATTTTAGTGCTTAAGAAAATACATTTAAGATTTATGTGCATTTTGTGTGTACATTCAAAGCAAATATGTAACATCACTGGTAGCCCACGCTCCTGTCGCGATATTTGCATTGTATGAGAAAATTGCTGCTCCGAAACGAAACAAAATTGTTCATTCAACGTTCTTTTCTTTATTAATCATCATTTATTACATTTATATTGCTTTTGGGGAAAATTGGAGCACTTTTTTAAGTGCAGGGAGTACAAGTAAATCTCTCTAGATACTCTTTATACTCAAGCGATTCATAAATTAAATTGCAGGCGGCCAATTCAAACAGCGCAAAATTACGTCATTCATTCTTGATTTCCATTGGTCGCTCTTGACTGAATTTACCATCAGAATTGTGTTCTTTAAATTAAATAATTGCACTTTAGAAATTCTAACATGGCAATCCTTTTTGAAAGATGATCTCCCAAATACACAATAAAGGTAATAAAATAAATGTATTTTGCTTACCTTGTGTAAAGCATGGTGTTTCTTTTCATTTTTAAATGGTTTTGGGACGGTTTTTGTTGTGCCTCGAGGTCGCGTGACAGACCTTTCAAGTCACCCGGTTTCGCCGTGACACTCACGGTTTTCAACAAAATCTCCCGTTCTCCTGGTGAACTTTGCTTTTCTCTCTGCAAAGACACTGGCACTATCCAATTTCGCAAATAGGTAATAAAAAGTGTTTTTCCTTTTCAAAAAATTTTTAAATTTTAAATTTCACAATTTTTTTTTATGTATTAGGCAGTGAATTGGAGATCGCGCTCGTCGTGCGGACGATCAAAGATAGCTCTGATCGATGAATCACTAAAACATCCATTTTAATTGTTTGCCGGTAGAATCTAGACCCCTCAAGTCTCACAGTTTTCACCAAAATCTCCCAGGTTTTTTTTTTAATCTACAGGTTTTCGGACCTCAACATCCATGTTTTCGGCGCCAAGGGGTTGAGAGGTCTGGCATGAATGCACGACAAAAGTCGACCAAAAACCCATCTAAATGAAAAGAAATGACACTATTTGCACAGTCAAGTGTCAAGTTTTCTTTGGATCAAATTTCGTGTAATAAAATGTTTTCGGCTACCAAACCATAGAAGTTGAGTAAATTTGCAAGTTTCGAACATTCAAAATGCCTTATTTCAGGTGCCTTTTATCTCACTGTCCGATAAAATTTTTAAGAACAGGTATATACTTCATGCCAGTATGCCAGTTAGGGTTAGGTTAGGGTTAGGTTAGGGTCTCCCTCAGACATTCCAAACCTGGCACTTAAAAAAAGGGAGGTTTTTGCTGGGACTCCAAGTGAAAGCCTCATTACGGGCCTATAGTTGTCGTATATTCTTATAAAAAATACATATTAAATAATATCAGTTTTAACAAATAAAACATTGAAAATTTGGGTTTCTTTCTCATAAATACCAACAAATCAAACAACTATCACCAAGATGGCGGCCAAAACAAAAAACAGTCGAATATTGTTACGGAACACTTACAGTTACACACCAACCCTTTCAATGG
>JAOBBB020245616.1:0-11272 GCA_025331005.2 Zoanthus gigantus | reverse complement strand
CCCCCCCCCCCCCCCCCCCCCCCCCCCCCCCCACACCCCCCCCCCCCCCCCCCCCCCCCCACCCCCCGGGCCCCCCGCCCCCCCGCCCCCCCCGCCAAATACCAACAAAAAAATTCGAGCACAGCTTTAAACCTAAAACACAATTCGTGCAAAAAAAAAGACTCTGCGATCGGAAGGTAGAAAAAATAATCCTGTAGCGTCTTGAGCCGAAAACATACATCTTGCGAAAAAAAAATCCCATCTCGCCCCCCTCTCAAATATCTAATGGTCCGCCCGTAAATAAATCCACTAGTAACATGCAAATAAGTCGCCAGCTTTCTACGCTGCTCTGCTGCTGTGCCTATGGCGGTTATTGTTCGTTTGATTTTTGCTTTTAAAATAAGTGAAATAAAAGAATGTAACTATATATTATACATTTCAGTCTTTAGTTTATATCTAATTATCTATGTAAAATCAATTGTTCTGACCACTAGCAAAATAAAGACAAAGGTATCGCATGTATGTTCCAGACGGAGCTCTTTTAATGAGCTGGTAGCTAGAGTTTCTAATCCCATGTACGCGTCCAGCGCCCAAACCACCCACACAATAAAACGATATATGTGCATTAAAACAGCTTACATTGCAAAAAGAAAAATTGTTTACACTCCGGACCACTTCCACAAAATGAGAATTACAGGAAAAGGGTTCAGATACATAGAACACAAAATAAAAGGTTTAGTAAATTGAGATGAATAACATTTTTTCCACTACAGAAAAAGACGGGAAGGAGGTGAAGAGTGGAGAAATGGAAAAATTGTAAGACTTTTTCATTTTTGATTCATTTGGTTGTAAAATACAACATATTTAATCTCTTCACACATATCTAGTAGCTACATGCTTCTAAAAATACTTTTTTGCTTCTTCTCTTTTATAGTTATACCCTTCCTTCCTAAATTTCTCCATAAATAGTTTCTTTAAAAAAAAATCTCTTTTTTTCCTCTCTGCGGTCACATTTTTCTACTTCAAATCCCGCAATTGCAAGGCAATGTCTAATACTATGGGTTTCATATTGCTCAACAGAAAACCAGCACCAGAACAAGTGTAGATGTCTAAACAGTGTTTGAGTGAAAGTATTGGCTGGGTGTGTCTTGGTCCAGACGAGGCCAGAACAAGATGTTCATGAAGAGTTTCTTAGTGTCTATTAAATAACACTCCAAACTATGCAAGACTATTTAAAGCTGTTTCATGAATTAGTATTTTAATTTCACGTTGCAGTCATTTCTCGAGACAACTTTGAAAGTGAAGTTGTGTAATATACCATACGTCAGTTTTTAAAAGAAACCAGACAAGTACCGAGCACATACCCTGCAGATTCCTTTATTGAAAGCACCTTCACTTCTTTGATAAAGCACTTTGTGAAGAATTTAGTTTCTGTAGATTTTTTATGCAAAGCAAAAGTATTTCTGTGTATGTTTTAATTACTTTAAACAATAAGTTGAGAGTTATTTAAACTTCTATAATGGAGTCTAAAATTTTTCTCAAAAAGAAACCAAATCGCTTAATGTAGTTATTATGATTCTGATATTAAAAAAAAATGATGTCTTTTATGCAATTTATTTTTAAAAATATATATTTAGTGACGGTAGCAAACCATAAAAAAGGCTGTAATTTTAAAAAATCTATTGTTCATTTTATTTGTGCATGTGTGGCTAGCACCACCATATATACTGAATAAATTACTTGAAAGTAACATTGTATGCTATAAAATTGCTTTTGAGACCTTTAGAATAACTAATTTTGCAGTTATTTAATGTGGCCACGATTGTAACTGTAATCGTAGTCATTCTTTTTTAGATTTACCTTTTGAAAATGTTTATTTTTGCAATAAGGAACAATGTATTGTAGACTAGAGTGCTCATTGAGGTTTTGTGATTTCTACTGAACCCTTGCAGTGCTATAAAGAATCAAGCCACTGTTTCTATGGACTAGAAACAGAAAACTATGATGCATTTCTTTTAAGACTGTTTCATTGATAATAGAAAGTATTTCATTACTTTTTTCTGATTACACCATGAATCCTTTATTACTGTTCTCGCTAATATCATGCTGTGTGTTTAACAATAAAAGAAATTAGAGTACTCGTATAATTGTTAGTTTCTGATCGACTAATAAAAATCGCATTGTCGCGCTACATTGACTTGCAGTTGGGTATTCGATATCTTTTTTTCATCTCTTCGTAAGCTAAAATTATCCTGAATAAATGCACATAACCTATGACGACGCAGTAAACGAAATCATTGATTCCCGTAGCCCGGCTAGAATGCCGATTAAGTCATAGTTAAGTTAACTTCAGTTTGAAGCTGCTACAACAACAAAAACCTTTAAAAGGTCAAAGTTACGCAAAACGTATACGTTCAAGAAGTGAGCAAAGTTCCCTGGTAGAGAATACAGTATGGCAATCTTTCGACTTCCTCTTTCATATATGTCATCATTTTAGATGACAAAATTGTTCAAAACAGATTCACAGTTGCATCAAGTAGTGAGCGAGGTTTTAAATATACATTATAATCAATGGTTCTTGCAACAAATCATCGTCTTTTATTTCATTTACAATTTGTGTTTATTCTTTTATCTAATTGTTAACGTTTAATTCCTATAATATAACATGTTGGTATATTCTCAGTAACCGAGTGTTGTATTCAGCACGCATATAAGGTAACCTAACAACAGAATGAACTTTTTGTTTCGATTCAGGTAATTATAATGTCCCATGCACTTAATTCTTAACTATAAAAATCATATTTAGACAACCGACTAACCTTAACGTTCTGTTTAATGACTTCTATGAATCGATCTCATATAAGTCATGCTAAACCGATAACTAATATTAATCCGCTTCATACCTTGTAACATCTTGTGAAGTTGTAATAACTACTGCTTTCTAAAAAGATAATAAAACACTCCAATATCGCTGGTGCTTCTTCACCGTATTTTAAAACGAGGCAGATATAACGCGCATTCTGATTGGCTGTGCAGCGTTCCTTTAATTCTCAATAAAGCCTCACTGTGGATCTATTGAGGCTTTGTATGGTCACGTGACTCAGGAACACTTCTTAAAATAATGGACGTTTTGACCCACCTTCTGCTATTGACCAGTATATGTTTGAAGGCAATGCTGCCGTTAACAGGTTTTTAAAAAACAACTGCATGTTGAAATTATGTTTTCTCGGATTTGACATATGCAAGAAACTTTGAAACTCATTTGCATTATTTGGTTTTGCTGCCATAATTATTTGGAAACACAAAATTTGTATTCCACAGTATTGCGGCGCCAGCTAATGTTGATCCACAGGCACAGTAGCTAAAATGTTTGATGAGCGTATGTTTCGAAACAAGTGGCAGACTTATCTTAAATGCATAAATGACAAACTATCAACAAACTCACCAGTGTGCAAATACTGAATGAAGTTATCAGTGTGCAAATACAAACTACAAAACAAGTAAGTTTAGGTGCTGAAGACCAGTTCGGAGATGGCAACAAGAAAGCTGCCATTTGGATTTTTTTTTTGAATGTTTACATGACTGTTTTTCCTGTTTTAAACAAAACTTTCCTTACCTTAAATAAAGGAAAGCTTTAAGAACAATAATGCAATTTCAAATGAAAGAAATCTTAAACATTCCGTCGGTGCTATTTTGATAAATACTCTAGTTAATATTACATTATTTTTATTGTGCAAAAGGTTGTTTTTGTTGTTCATATTACACAAGTCTATTTTAAACAGCAACGAATATATACATACTCAGGAATATAGACAGACACAATAAACATGCATGTATAACAACTCAGCGAACTTTTGACAGCATATTGTCTGAGTTAGTAACGGCTTAGGTATGGTTATTGAAATTTAGTAGCTAAAATATTGCGCTTTACTTTGGCTCCCTTCAGTTTCAAAAAACGGTTTAATTTTTTTAAAACATCTGGAGCATATGTCGTGCATGAATTTACTGTCCGACTGTCGCTTTTTCGCTATTAGAGTAGTAAAATTCTTGAAGACGCTTCTAATAATTTAGAATCTTTTACGTTTAACGGAAAAAAAAGATTTCAAAACTAAAAGATTCAGGTGAAACGGTATGTAACTTTGAAGCGAAATTGTCTCAAAACCAAAACTTTTCTTAGATTCGTGCAACCAACCGTGAAACCACAGAAATTTCGTTTTACAGGTAAATGCTGAAATAATTTCTATTTCAAAAAAAGATTAATCCAACATTTAGCGCAACTTAAAGTAAAAAGATAAAGAATGCCTGTAGGAATGGAATAAAAGATTTAAGGTTATAAGAATAAAATAAAATTTTCGATTTGAAGTCAGTTGCCCGGTGACGTAAAGGTCATTTGGCATTTGGTCGCTGGTGAGAAGCAAACTCTTATTTACTGTTACGTTAAAGAAAGAAGAACGAGTCGATAAAATTCAAGAACTGACTACACGATGTGAATATAAATATCAAATAAAAATATCTATCAAGAAGAAAGTCAGCGCAGTCACATTGAGAAAAGTGGAAAAACAAGTGTGCAACACCCAAATGTTAAAACATTAAAACTGAAGCAAAACCAACATGACGTTCAAATTTCATATAAAAAATATTTCGGTTGCTTCTCTAGCCTTATGAATGGAATCGGGAGATGAAAATATTTTTTCGACGGGGATTCAGGTTGCATATTAGTAACACTTTGTATGGGATTAGAAAGGAAGTGTTCAGAAACTGTAGTAGGCGGAGCACGCGGATTGTTTTCTCATAGAAAATGCTATATGAAGGGTCCTATATGGCATACTAAAAAGCACAAGGACAGTATTGAGGGAAAGCGAGGGGAAGCCGCGGAGTTTTCTTTGCGCTTTTTGAGTATTCTACTTTCATTATATAACTAACCTCTCCACATAAAAATCTACTTAACTGTATAACGCCATTCTCTGATTTCTAGTATAGTTTTACTGAACGGAGTATAGCAAATCAGATCCAGCGTTATTTTGGAGTGTATTTTCTAACATATTTCACCAAATGTCTGGTTATATAAATTTCGCACCCAACTAACATTTGTACATTTTGCCGGTCATCATGTTTTCACAGGCAATACAGTACACTGAATACAAGCTATGATCAATCCAATCGGGCAAAACTTTAATCTATGCCTAATCAAGCACAAATGGTCAACCAGAGCTATTTCACCCCCTCACCTCTCCTTCTCAGCGCTTCAAATATTTCGAGTCATACACGTGTTATTTACACAGCCGATTCCAACATTTCGGTTCTTGTCTTCAAAATCGGGGACAAGGTAAATTAGACAATAAATGTTTTAAATCTGAAGCACACCATATATAATTCTCATCTTAGCTACCAATAAAAGACTTGTGATAAGATTTAGTTTAAGGTGAAATGAAATAAAAAATAAATCAATAACAAACCCTTCTAATGATCTCCGCAATGCTGTCCAATGCAGTTGATCCCCAGGTTGAAACTGGTAGAGGAGAACATGTAAGCAGTGCCGTGATTGCTGCCATAGTCATTGTTGTTATTCTGTTGGTGTTGATTGTGATCGACCTGCTTTGCTGCTACTACAACAGCTGTGGTGTTTTCTTCTGTTTCCAAAAGACCTGCTGCCAACCGAAAAAGGACAAAAAGTGTAAGTACTGTTCGAGTGTAAGTTCCCTTTGGTCTCATCTTGCTGCATTATATGCTTCGACTGCTAGCCTTATCATTTCTTGATAAAACCGTTCTTGAACCCATGATCGGAGAAATGAAGAACATAGTTATGCGTAATTTTTATCTCTCTTCTTCTCTCGATGCGTTGTGCATTTAAATGTTTTTTTATGTTCTTATCCCAATAGACCTTTTTATGCACGGTTCAAGACATTCTTTAACTTGTGTTCTTTCAAATTTGCCCGCCAGCCTCGTCCACTTGGAGTAAAATCAAAACAAATATTACCCAAAACGAGGCTTGACGTGCAAATTTGAATGCAGGCAAAACAATCTTTAAACCGTATAAAAAAGATCTATTGTTATAAATCCTTGTTTCTGTATTATTTGTATATAACATCACCCATTTTACTATAAGCAATACCACGAGCACTTCAGGCTGTATTAATCAGTTGTGGATAATAGAGCATTCAAGAATGCTTTTAAACATTAAAAATGTTGATTTTTTTAAATCCCTGTTGTTATAGAATATTGTTTTAGTTAACGGTTTTTCTGTTACAAGATATTTGAATCTCTCTAAAAATGTTTTGCTTTTCCCTTGTTGTATAAATATCGAATACAGGTGAGTTACAGGAGGGTGTAATGGATAACTGGGATGCGATGGAATTGTTTTTCGAAGTTTTTTTACTCAGATTGTCAATTATTCCTGTACAAAAGAAAAAGAGCAGATATAAAATACAAAGACCCAACTTATGATATTTGTTTTATATCAGACGAGCTTAACCGCAACGAAAAGAAGAGAAGATCAGAGCTTGAGAAGCTGTAAGTAATATTTACTTTTCCTAATCTACATTAAGATCTGAGTTGGCCATGAAATGAAATCATTATCAGGGTAACAAAACCAGCTACTGATTAAAACAGTCAACTATAACTAGTCACGTTACTGATATTAAAAGTCTGTCAGCGGCTACTCGTTAACGTAGCCCATAGTTACAAATTTTAGACAAGATTAGTAGCTTCCCCAAATTCCAGTATCGATATTTGAGTTTGTAAACAAAAATGGACTTAAATCAAGCCCCAAACACGGCAAATCAATTTTTGAATTTTGTAATTTGCACTGGTATTATATATACTAAAACTGCACCGTTTTAACCGAGAAATTTTTGCATGTAAATATCATTATTACACAGAAAAGTTATTGTATTTTGATTTTTCTTGTGTAGAATTTGTATTAGGAAGGATTGAATAAATTAAAGTAACGCTTTATGGTACATTTTTAACAAAACGAATTTCATTCAACAAAAGAGAGCAAATCTATTAAATATGTATACTTGTAAAATATGGTTTGTGCACATCATAAGACAACGAAAGTTTTGAATTAGAAAGCGCTTATCGGTATTTGGACAACTTGATCGACAATGAAAAATCTCTTGATCCACGGCATATATTGAAAGTATTCTTTTATTGGCAAGTAACTAAAAGTGGACTTGCTATAAGAATTTTAGTTAGGATGAAAATAGAAAAACAACAACAAAACTTCCTTGCGGATGTGCAGATTTTTATGTTGGACCTTTATGTTTCTTTATTTTCAATTTGTCTTTGATCTTCCAGCACAAGTTACACCAAGCATTTAGATCAGATTTGATTATAAAATTGTGAAGCTTGAGAGTTGAGTTACAGACCTTGAGAAAGTAGGTCGAATGAACTATTTACCATAAGGAGGCCAAGAGCTGTCTAATTTGTTTAACCATCCCAAATGCAGAAAATGGACAAATCTGACAGCAACTATATATATACTGTACTGATGAAAATAAATAGCAGAACAGTTACTGTTCATAGCAGGATACATAAGCTGTGTGTCATTCTACAATTGATCGGTTTCGGCTCCGTTCAAACCAAAGTTAGTAGAGTCGACTGGTTAGGAAACTTGATGATTTTATTTGTTATAAGTTTTCGTTCTCCCCAACTTTGTTCAAACATATATCATTTGCTAAAGAAACGCACTATTTTCATTATTACTGCATTTAGCCAATCAAAATTTAGAATTTGCAACAGTTCATTAGTCTAGTGATAATATTCTAACCATCACCAAAATTTTGTGAGTATTAATTTGCATTATAGTTTTAGTTTAAAACTTTTTTATTTTTGTTCTTTTAATAGGAAAAAATCAGAAAATGACATTGCGTAAAAAGCAACTAAACAAGAATTGATTCCGAAGACTGATTGTACGAAGATGTTTAGATCGTGTTCAGTGCTCACAGTATTGGAAGACAGATCAAACTGATATCATAGTAAGACTAGTGGAAGCATAAAGGACTTTTTCTTTCAGTACTTGCCAAATTTTGTATTTGAAGATTAGTCTCACTATTTACATTTTTAGCACCTGATTCAGTTTGGTTTTGTTGTTTCATAAACTTGATAAATTAGCGCAGAAAAGAAATCAAACTGCATAACAATCTTAACTCAACTACTTCTTCCCGTTTATGGTAAAGATCACAATTTTTCCCATATTTTGCACATTTGTACTGGCCCGCTTCAAACGCGACCGTGATCCTTTGCTGTGTGGAGTTGAAACCAGTTCAACACGGCAGAAAGACATGAATGAACGCTCCAGTTCTTGCGGGAGATACAGTAAAATTGCAGGGTGTTTGACACAATTTCTGTGCCCACGTCAAACTTATTGTTCCTTAACTGAATTAAACTGCGACCCTGGCCCTAAGTCTAAGATATCTAAACGTTATTAATGCTTAAAAGTTCAAATTGAAGTCAAACTTTATCATCAAATATTCTTTAATTGTTATTATATATATAAAACCGCATCTACCTATTTTATTGTATGGGTCTGCATGAAATAACGCGTTGCTATGTGTAAACGTATATAGTAATTAAAGATATCAATGTGTAAACGAAACAGTAGATAATGACACCGAAATAAAAGGCCAGCGGAAGTCATCGCTTAGCGTCCGTTTTGTGGAATGTATTTGAAGATTTTCCTATAATGAAAACACAAGATGTTTTCCAACAGTTTAAGAACGTTCTGTTTTATGCTCTTTACGTAAATATCTACGTAGTGTAAATATGTACATAGCGTAAGTAATTCTGTTTTTAAAATTATCAGTTTAAAAGTGATTTAAAGTTGTTTGCGTAACGAGAGCAAACAAGTGGTCACACTTGTGACTTGAGCGTACCTAGCAAGCTGTTTACGCACGATTAGTTCTCTACGTTCTGTCTGTACAGTGAAACACCTCGGGCCAATGTTTCAGTTCCAAGACAGACCTCGCAATAACTTAGGAGACGTATAGACAGAATACTTTTTCTTAAAACTTGAAGTAAATTTGTTAAACTGGAAACTTGAATTGTATAAATACTGCCAATTCTTTACTTAGGTTAGCACGAGCTAATGGTAATAACTGGATTTATTAAAAGGTTTTTAAAATAACTGGCATCACAAACCTAAGAGGACAATTACACATTATTACGTAACAACCGCGGATGTCGCGAATGTGCCGCGGTTTTGAAATGTTCCATCAGATAGCAATTTTACTTTTACTAATTGCTACAGTCTGCTCTCCATCACAAAGTTATGGTAAGAAAACACATTTGTAGTACACACTTATTTTTTATAAGAATCGTATTTTTTTCCCGAACATACGATTCTCAAAATTTTGACATTTTGAACCTTATAAAGTTATATAATTCTTAAATAATGGTTTCAAAATAGGTCCTCGTTTTGTCGAAGTAGTGAAATCAGAGTGGTCAAGCCTTCTTCAAAAATTCTTAAAATTTCCCAAATCTAAGCCTCATGATTCCTATAAACTGGATTCTTATAAAAAGTGTGTAAAATTATACTCAACTTAACTATTTTTGTTATTCACCTTTCCATGCCTTGCAAATCTGCTGCGTTTCATAATAAAATAATTTAAAAGAATTCAATTTTTTGATTTTAAAACTGACACATTTTCACTCCGACCTCTAATTCGCAAAATTAGGATCTACTTAGGAGTATTTGTTCAATGATTGAGAAAGCGCGCGCTCCGTTAAACACACTTAATTGTGAATCTGATTTCGAGAGGTCTTGGAAATACAACTAAAATCCGCTATTTCAAAATCTTTCATTAGATTTATATTATTCTTTACTATCTTTTTCTCATATTATCATCATTCAAGAAAATAAAACAAAGCAGTTTTAATTTTTAACCATCAGCTTTTCTAAACAGATGCAATTCCAATGCAAATCTAGTCACAGGCATCCCAAGCTTGGTGTTAGTTCAGTGGCCTTTACAATAGTAATTTCTATGGTCTACGTTTTCGAGATTATTGAACTTCTATGTTGTCGAGAAAAAATGGGACAAAAACCGAAGTAAACAAGCTTTACTTTCAAAGTTTGCTCAAAACAGAAGTATAATAATATCGCAACTCGATTAAGCACAGTTTATGTTTTGGAACGGATCCGTTAATATATTTCCTTGTTTGAAAATCGCCTTTTAAAGTCTATCTTTGTTTTAAACGAAAAGATTTTCAACTATTTTTAAACCTTAAAAGTTTTCTTCAAAAATTTTGTACTGATCTGAACATTAACAAAGTGACGCGCCTGTGTCTAGGACTGACCTACTCGTCACTTTTTGCTATTATCTGTACTTCTATCAGTCCCAGTATATCCACATGTTCTCTCAGAGAACTTTTATTTTAGAAACACCTACGCAGCTTTTGATCATCGCAATGATTGGTTTTAGTAATAATTTCTGCCAACCGATAGGCGATCAGTAACACTAATCTTGGTTTTTGGGAACCCTGTGTGTTACATGCCATGAAAAATCTCCATTTTGCATCTCCTGTCTGTCATTATGTGAGCATTTCTGGGAGCAAGCAGTCAGTATGATCAGCGAAGTACTTTTGATACTTTGATCTACACACGTTAAAACATGGTTCCTGCTAACGTTTTAAACACATCAATCAGTTGTACTTTATAACATCTTTAGTACAACAGGATTGCCTTCTCAGTTGATGATCTCCTCAGTTTGTAATAAAAACATAGCAATTATTGCCGTACTTGTTTTCTAACTTAAGATAACAGCGCTTCCTACTACTCCAAGGCCCAAACAGTGCCGTTCTCAGCATTTCCCTTTCTATTTGAGACTATTAGTTTACAAGTACTAGTCTTCTTATTATTACAGCCTGTGTGCAAACAGTTTCCAGTTCAGTAAATGCTAATTAAGACCGTCTGCGAATCAATGCAAAATTTTGTATTCTACATCATCCTTCGTAGATCGATTATATGAGCTCAATTTTGATTGGCTCCACTAGCCCTCTCATTTTGACACGGCGCATGATTGGTGAATCTAAACTGAAACTAAGTTCAAGCTCTTGCTCATACTGGTTCACTGACAAAATAATTTCAACGTAATTTTCCAGCCATTCATTTTATTTTACTCATCATTATTAACTCTTGAGCCGCAAAGTAATCGGTCAGCAGCAACCAGTGAGTACGAATAAGTGGTAAATATAAATATTTTTGTTCTTCGGCCATTTTAGTTTTAAAAGAAAAAGAAAGCAAACGGCGGTTACAAACATAATCAATAGACAACTTTTGTTGTAAAACATTATA
>JAOBBB020245516.1:0-20142 GCA_025331005.2 Zoanthus gigantus | reverse complement strand
CGTATTTCAGGGTCTTTTGGAAGGAAGCCTCTCTTTCATGTTATCGCAAGCCAGTTTAAAGTCGCAGAGGCCTGGGTGCTGTCGCGCTAAAGGGAGACTTCTCACGAGAGATCTGTAGCTCGATGCCATTGCACTTCAGGGTCTTTTGGAAGGAAGCCTCGTTTTCATGTTATTATCGGGCTAAATAGCGATATTGTAGGAAGAGCTTTAGTAATTTGGAACACTCCAACCAGCTAGAACGCAAACTCGGCTCTTTTTTTATTCGGCTACTTTATTCAGTCAATTCTTAACAGAATAAAAATGCCTCAAACGCACTTGCCAAATCTTTGATTACTACTAGTTGATTATCATTACTGATGATTTATTTTTCCTTACAGAATCTGTGGTAGTGTAATATGTTGCACCTGCTCCTCGGATAGGATGATCCTTTATGTTGCACCAGATGGAAGCGTAAAATGGGCTTTGATTGACGTTGTAGGTTGCCCAGACAAGGAGCCTCAGGTTTGTTTTTACATTAGACTTTGTAATTTCTGCCACATGAAAGTAGCTGAGGTGCAAGGCAAATCAGTAGTAGATGGACCATGTTCTGAGTTACTATTGGACCGCATTAGTACCATAAACTACAACATTGTCTGTTTGCAAGGAAAAGTAACAGACCTTTTACCAAAATACGAGAATCTTGTTGATGCAGTGGAAGCAAAGGTTGACTTAAGAGGTCTCGTCCCTCAAGGTTCCAGTGCCACACAAGAACTGGCCCGATATCATTTTGAATTATCAGACTTATTCACCCAATTTGCGGTCGATATGCAGCCACTGAAACGCCTTAAACCAAAAACAAACAGCCAAGTAAAACTGGCTAAGAACTTGACAAAAGCAAAGTTTGATTTTTACAATGAAAACTTTTACTTGTACCGAGAGTGTAAGAAGCGGATGGCAGACATCCTGCCGCCTCATGTGCTGGAGAAGATGCAACTGATTGTTGATGAACGGACGATCAATAATGCATACATCGTCATCAAACAACTCGGTCTGGAGTCATTACTTCTCGCCCAGAAATATGATTTTGATGATGATATAGCAAAAATGATGTCGGCTTGTGAAGATGTTTGCCAACAGGATCTGAAGGTGAGACTAATAATTTATTAATTTATTTTAACGTATTTCTCTTGAAATCCTGTGTGATTTGAAACAAAATGAGATATTTTGGCTTAGTTGATAGTTAAAACATGTGATGTTTGCATTTGGTGTTTCGTCCTAGATTATCAAGGGCACAACATTATTAACAATTGACGTATCAAAGTATTTTCACAAGGTTAATTCTGTTCTCCCCTAATTTTTTAACCAGTTCATAAAATTAGTTTATGTAATCGAACCTTAACGAGTTTAAAATGAAATTAATTTGCATGAGTGTCTTTACAAATCAAAATTTGAGCTTTTTAAAACACATAAGTGCAAATTAATTCCATATTGAACAAGTAAAATTTTCGATTACAGGTTAATCATAATTATTATACTAAAAAAGTTATGAAAAAAATAACTTGAAACGTGACAGTGACAACGTGATAATTCATGCGTGAATAAAAATTCATGCCTCCATCGTTGTCATAAAAACTTCTGCAATTTGATTGGCCTATTAGCTTGTGACAGTTCATGCTTGCACGGACAATTCATGCCTACATCGTTGTCATAGAAACTTCTGCATTTTGATTCCATTTATGCATTTTGATTGGCTTATTAACTTTTAGATAGTAATTGCACGAAATTACAATTTTCTGCACGGAATTACACATTTTTGCACAAAATCACAAAGTAATTGCACTGCTCTTGACCAATCAAAATCAAGCATTTCATTGGTCTTGGACTATATGCTGTGATATGCGGAAGAGAGTCTTTAACACCTGTTGAACAGGACACTAATCTATCGCGGTTAACTCCTAGCTGACGCTGGTTCCGCGGACCTCGTAAACGGTAAAGCCGACGAAAAGCTGAATCATCTTCGGCAGAATAGAAGGTCACAAAATTGAACCAGGAATTAAACTTATTCTTTTACAACTTATTTTAATTTTAATGTTATATTGAAAATACTTTATGGAAATTACAAAGCGACAGAGATTGTGAGATGAAAAAATCTTAGCATCATTCTTTTACAACTTATTTTACAATCTTCCAGTCTGCATTTCTTAACCTTTGATTACCTTTTAATCACTCTTTTTGAATATATAAATGTATGTTGTTCAGTAGCATCAAAGAATGATAAACAGTTAACTGAAAAATTGGTGTATATGCCCTGAGCGGGAATCGAACCCACGTCTCCTAGTTTTCTAGTCAGGAGTGCTAACCACTACACCATCAGGGACCACCACGCTGGCAACGTAGCAGTTTGATTAGTTAAGCTGGTTAACACGTGAGGATTCCTGGGCCCAATTTTTCTGAAATGCAAATGCGGCCTAATGCTACTGTAGTGTGTTTAGACTTCGACATAAGGCTCAGATCTACTGAATAATTACCAAATGCGAAGCATATAAACAACAACTAGCAGCTCGGCCCAAGCCTATATACAAATATAAAAATTATAAATTAAATAATGTATGTTGTTCAGTCTTACAGCAGTTTCCATGACTTCCATGTATCCAGAAAACATTGTTTTTGATTAATAAATGTTTGTTTTGAAATACTTAGATTTAGTTTTACTGTTGATTCCAATTTTTGAACCAGAAGATAAAAGTGACTATTTATTTTGTTTGTCTCGAAGAATAGACTGAAGTAAGTGATCCACTTCATGAAATCCTATAAAAAGACAATTTTTTCTCTAAAAAAAGAAAGAGATAACAAATTTTCATTGTAACTTTTGAGCCATTTGACAAAACCTTGACTTGAAGAGTAGAAAAAAGTCAGAAGTCAGTACAATAATCTTACATCCATTCATCAAGTTTTATTAAGTATTAATGATTAAAAACATATTCAACATATAGCTATAAATACCTCCAAGTTCTTTCACATTAAAAATGGCCTCCTGTAACTGAACCACCTTCACCGAAAAACCTAAAAATAGAAGCAAATAAGGAACAGACCATTTGACTTTTGAGGGGGAAGGGTTAGGAGGTTTACCTGTGAATTCTCAGAGTATAAGTCGACTTGGTGTATAAGCTGACCCGTAATTTTAAACTGAATTAGCAACAGTCACCCTTGAATGTAATGAAAAATGCTATGAGATCATTAATACCTTGGGGGGAAGAGGGGGGAACTGTAGAGAGAGAAACATTGACACTATAAATGATATCTCTTA
This sequence comes from Zoanthus gigantus, assembly GCA_025331005.2. Classification (NCBI taxonomy): domain Eukaryota; kingdom Metazoa; phylum Cnidaria; class Anthozoa; order Zoantharia; family Zoanthidae; genus Zoanthus; species Zoanthus gigantus. The sequence goes on along the minus strand of JAOBBB020245516.1, from coordinate 16,856 downwards.
GTGAACAGTAAATTTTACCTGTAGTTTGTTTTATGTCATCCGTGCTCTCAGCACTAAGCTTGGCTAGCAGAAAAGATTTACCAGCTCCACTGAGGCCTAGAGCAATAACGGAGTACTCTGGTCTAGGTTGTGCACTTTCCTTTCCACAACATTTCTGACAACACTGTAAGGTAAAAAACAGATGAAATAAGAGATCTGGACAAAAATTTAATGACCTAAAAAATGGTGGCTTGGTTGGTACAGTTGACAAGATCTCTCTCTACCTTCAGGTCCAAGGTGTAAGTGTAATCCCACTCTGCTGGTATTTCAACTATTGTGTGGCCTCCTTTTCCAACAAACCTTACCAGCTTTCCATTAATTTTTTAACACTCATAAAGTTAACAGATTCCCAACTCCAGAAATCAGAAGTTTTTTTTTTATTTCTCATTGTACTTTGACAGATTGTTCATTTCTGTTCCATAAACTACTGTTATGGGTACTGCTAAACAGCAAAACAGCCGCGAAACAGCAAAACAGCCGCGAAACAGCAAAACAGCTAATCCTAATCTAATCCAAACTCCTAATCCTAAGAATAGGGTTAGGGATTTAGGATTAGGGTTGGGATTAGGGTTAGCTGCTTTGTAGCTGTTTCACTGTTTCGCAATGCCCTGTTATCAAATTTTCTAAGAATGAGAAAATGAACTATATATATAAGTGAAATAAAACTTTTTTTCATGTCCTAAGAACCTTAACAGATTCCTTTGAAGCTGGGGATATGCTTAGCATTATGGGTATTTTTGAGGATTTGGATTTTTTTTTTTGATTTAACAATTAGAATATGAGCTTGAAATTTCTATCGCCTGATAGAATGGCGATAAAAATTGAGAGCGATTATTTTAATTGTTTTAGTAGAAATCTCTGAAAAAGAAACAAAAGAACAACATTACTTTTTTGATAAACAATTATTGAATTTATTCAAACAACCAATGCTGATGATATACCAACGACTATTCGTCGAGTGAAACTGTATAAAAATTGATATTTCAAAATTCTTTTTTTTTTCCTCTTACATTTGAGATTTTTTAGACCATATTTTCTTGCTATTCTAGTTTTTTCTGGAATCGCTTTTTGAATAAGAGCGTTTAAATCCTCTTCCGAAACATCTTCTGAAAAGCGGGAAAGGGCCGCCATATTGAATTACTTATTTTCATCCCGGTACGGTAACCAATCACATTGCAGTATTTGCTATAGATAGTGAGTAGATTTCTACAAATAAACGTTATGCTTATAAAAAAAAATGAGTGTAGATTTTCGCTTACCCGAAAACAACCAATTCGACAAATTGCACACAAAAGGTCGCACCATTGACATTTTGATGACATGGTTTCTGAGTAAAAGCTCTTCAAATTTTGATAAATACCCAGTTTTTTGTTTTCACTTTAAATCGAAAAGTTTTTTCCATTTTTGATATTTACAGAACTTTACAAAGCACCGACAACTTTTACAGTTTAGAGACAGTCCGCCATTTTAGAAGCTGAGAACAACGAGAGACTGGGGAAGCATAATCACGTGACTAGGTTCAGTCTTCCCTCCGGAACTACGTGTCTCGTGGGAAGTGCAGGAGGAGCTAGCAGAGATCGCAAAGTTACGGAAAGAAGATTTAAATAAGTTTACTATTCTCGGTTTTGCCACCTAAATATTTCACAAGCTTATCAGATATATAAAGGTATTTTCAAGATGTCGCTTGCAGGTTTCAAGAAACAATTGAATAAGGCGAATCAGGTTTGTAGTTTAAGTTTAATAAATCAGGTATGAACATGGATTATGCAAGTTTTGAGTTTGTTGTTATTTTGCTTTGCGAACACAACTTTGTGGTAACTTAAAAATTGCCATAGACAGGTGTTGACCAGTCAGTATTTCCCTATCATAGATGTTCACTTTGAGAGCTTAAAAATGGAACATATATCTTTCGAAGAAATATGATAAAGAATTCAGTTCGTGTGCTATTATTGTAAGCTTATATGCTGTCATGTCAATGTCAAATGTGCTTCACAGTTCATGAGTGAGAAAATTGGAGGGGCTAAAGGATCACAGTTGGAGGAAGATTTTATTGAATTAGAAAGGGTAAGTGTACCTTTTCTGTGGAACACACCTTTCAAATTTAGATAATTGTTAATATCGTTTTCTTAATATCTGAAAATGTTCATACACAATAGCCACTAAAATCCTTAAATTATCCATCAACGTTACAAATAAATGTCCTTTTAACAGCTGTTGTCGAATTATACACGTTGTAATATTCATAATAAGTTACTTTTTACACAGTTTTATAACAAATTTTGTCTTCTTTTGATCCGGAAGTTGCAATGTACGCGTACGTATACGTGTGCGAGGTGAAACTGTTTATTTTTTCGTCATTGTCAATTATATTTTCAAAAGTTGGAGCGCGGTGTTTCCGGATAGACAAACTGTTTTGAAATTTCGACAACTATTGACGTATATTTTAGTTGCTTTGAAGTTTTCAGTTTTGTCTGGTCGGATCCGTTGAGTAAAGGCGAGTTTCTAGATTAATTTTATAAACTGTTTCCAATAACACTAAAATTAGTTCAGTTAAAAAAAAATTAAAGGCTTCGGTAAGACTTTTTTATTATTACTCATTGATGTATATATTTAAAAATTGTTTGTATTCCTCAAAATATCTTAGGACAGTAATGAAGAGTTCAATAATATGTTTACAAGTATATGTATTTGTTGTGGTTTAATTTTAATTTTGGTTCAAATTTTTTTAAAACCAGTTTATTTTTTTCAAACCAGTTTATTTTTTTTCAAACCAGTTTTATTTTTAAACCTCTTTGTGTTTTCAAACCAGTTTATTTATTTACTGTAAAACCAGTTTATTTTTCTCATACCAGTCTGAGACCAATAACTGGTGATACCTAGAAAAATTGATATGTTGGCAACAGTTGCTTGCGTAGTGAAGTGGAGATGAACCAAGACTATAGATCCAAACAAATCCAGTCAGTAGTTCAATTCTTGGTTTACCAAATTCAAAAGTTAAAGAAAAAAAGAAAAAAAATGTGTGGAAGTGTAATAGTCTGGGAGCATGTGTAGTTCCGTGGGAATTTCAGGCTGAGAGCTGACTGTAAATGTGTTGAGGGACTTCAGAGAACATGAAAAATGTTGGTGTATTGTCTGCAACTTGCACCAGGTGGATTTAGGGAGGTTTTAAGAAATGATGAAAAATGCCAGCATGGAAAGAGGCTCCAGTAGGAACATGGCTTTAATTTTCTAATATTACAATATTAATTTTAGGGCTCCTGTGTTTTGATGACCACTATGTTATTATGTCTACAATTTTAGATTGTAGAGTATGTCAAAATAAGCTAGTAAAGAAGCAGTAAATGGGCCAGTTCGTGAGATTGGTTTCAAAAAGCATGGGCGACCGGCTTTGTTACCTGACGACCTGATGAAGAAAACCATCGAAACAGTAGAAGCTTTGCGACTAAAGGTGCTCCAGTAACTGCATCTGTGATCAACGCTATTGCTAAAGGTATAGTTAAATGGTAAATGATCGCACGATACTTGTAGAGCACGGTGGCTACCTGCGCCTTAGTTATGACTGGGTGAGGAATATTCTCTATCGTATGGCGAGAGAAGAAAAAAAGATGGCGATGAGAATGGCGACTACTGCTAAAATACCGGTTGCGCTCGGACTTTTGCACGAGACGAAACTGTCTTTTCAGCGACAGATCAAAACACTGCAAGAGAAGCGCTCGGTGCCAGAATACCTTATTCTCAATTTTGATCAAACACCATTATCGTATGTATGTTCGGCAAGCCAAACCCTCCACAAAAAAGGAGCGAAGAGCGTTCCACTGGTAGGAAAGGGCAAGAAAAAGCAAATTACAGGAACTTTTACTGTAACGATGTCTGGAATTTTTTTTACCGATGCAACCGATTTATGAGGGTAAAAGCCCCCAGAGCCTCCCGCAAGGCATCGCATTTCTGGGTGGCTTTGACTTGACTTTTACTCCAAATCACTGAAGTAATGAAGACAAAGTTATCGAGCACTTAGAGAAGGTTGTTTTCCCGTTTGTTACAGAGAAATGCAAAGAGCTTGAACTCGCTGACAACCATGCAGAAAGCCATGCTTATCTTCGATGTATTTAAAGGGCAGAAGACAGATCGTGTCCACAACACTATTGCCAATAATAACTGTGTTAGCGTCTTCGTCCCGGCCAATATGAAAAACTACTTCCAGCTACTCGACCTCACAGTCAACGGTGCTGCAAAGCAATTTTTGAAAGGAAAGTTTCAGGGGTGGTACACAACAGAAATCGCAAGCCAGGAGAGCGAAGGTGACGTCTACTCCATAGATAACAGCACCAGGTTGTCTGTAATAAAGCCAATTCACGCTCGCTGGCTTGCTGGTTTGTATGACAATATTCGAAACAAGCCAGATGTAATAAGGAAGGGCTTTGAGATGACAGGAATTGTGGAAGCTGTTAACAAGGAATTTGAACCAGAAGATCCGTTTGAAGATCTTGTGTAGATCATAAAACTGTTTAAAGCTTTACCGTTAGCTCAGAGCTGCATTCTTGTTACGATGTTTGGCTGTTTGCCTGAAATATATCGATAAGCTAAGGCTGGTTCGTTGATGCTGTGTTCTTTTGTTGATGAATTAGTATGTTTGTACACCTTAAAAGTACAATAAAGCTACTACTTTTACCGCTTTTGTTTAATTCTTTATCGTGATTGCTGCTAAAATTAACCTTTGGCATGTTTCAGCAAAATGTCAGAAATGTTTCTCAAAAAGTCCGAAACTTTGTCCGGAATTTGTCCGAATGGAGGTAAAAAGCATCCGAAAATTAATAAAATAAAATAAAACGTCCAAAATTTAAACGTCCGTAATTTTTTGCTAGTAATGTAAGTGCATTACTTCAAATGTGCTGAAATCAAAAGCAAGGAGCTCAGTTGATAGGGTTTCTTAAAACATCACTTAATAAACCTACTTCCTGTGAGCGGGATCGATGATGCCAATCTCAAGTAGATCTTGGTCTTCTAGGATGTCACAATTCTAAAAATAAAAGGTAAATGAAATACTTATATAATAATTATATAAAAGCCATATATGGTACACAGTAATGTAGGTAAAATGTCACAATCGATGACAAAAAGAGCACGTTTGGCTCCCTTCAGAATAAACAAATAAAATGATTGGCTAATTAACCTTAAATATGTAACTTGACACATGCCTTTGTAGCTTCCTAACCTTAGGTATGGGCCAGAATTGACTAATTGGTAACATTTTGGCCCTCTCAACTTCATGGTGAGGTACAATTGTTAGTGTTGCAGGGCAATGCATTTTAATGAAGTCATCATCGATTTTCTTGCAATTTGAGCAAATGTGAAAGAGCTAGCTAATCAAAGATAAAATCCAAGTGGCCCACAGAGCCAGCCCTTATTTCTAGTTTCTGTAGTGTTACGCGGATGATAGTCTTTGCCTCCCCCCTGAATAATGAGACACTAATCCATAGCACCAAGCAGATGCTGGTACTCATTTACCTACCCTCGAAGGATGGAACTGTGATTTAGCTTCGGCAAAAAATAAAGTCACAAAAATGTTCATATCTTGGCAGAGCCTGGGATCGAACTGGGGACCTTGTGGTCAGAAGGCACCAACCACCCTCGCCCAGATGTGAAAGAGAGGCCTGAAAACTATTAGGCTTTGACGAGATGCTTAAACCGCACACATAAACAAGAAGATAGGAGGCAGCATGGCTCAGTGGTCAGAGTTGGGGATTTGAATGCGAAAAACCTGGGTTTGAATCATTAACTCGGACTACTGAGTAGACTTGTACTAGGGTCAAATTTACCACGCTTTGGAAATAGCCAACTGGTTTGCCTCCTACCAGTTGGGATTAACTGGGAGAGAGAAGGATTTTAATCATTGTAAGAGTGGGGGGTTTGTAATCATTGTAAAAGTACCGAGACTTGGTGGGGTGCACCAACCACCTATATATATAAGATCTTTCATGACATTGTAGATTACACCGTTGTTTTTTTAACACATCAGATTAACCAATGCACAAAATCTTGTACATAATAATTGGTAAGGCTATCTGAAAAGAAAAGAATGATCTTAAAGGGGCTTAATTGCAGTTTAGTTGTGTGAATGCAACTTTAGTTTTGAAAACGATCAGCTAATTTTGCTGAAATAATGATTATTGGAAGAAGGAAATAGAAAAATTGAAGTTTATGATCAGCATTTTAACTCCACTTAAAATGGCAAGAAACTTTTTTATGGCCTTTGAAAAAACTTCTTTGATGCCTTTTCATGGGGAAGAGATGACTTCTATGTAGTATTAGTTTAATTATGTAGTCTGACTCTAACCTTGTGGATTGACTGGTTATTATACTGCTTGTTAAAACGTGTCTTCAGACCAAGGTGGGTGTGGAGCTGATGTAGGGATTTAGTAAATTTGTCTGCACGAAACTAGGATGTTCTTTTTTTTACATAATTGATGAAATTTTGAACTGTGACCAGAAAAAGCTAAAACGTTTTTACATCTAAACTTCCGCCATCAGAAAAATGGTGAAAATAAAAAATCGATTTTAGTGAACTGCACGTGATTATATCCTAATAATATTTAACGGTTAGGGACTGAACATGAAATTGTTCACAAAGCACTTGGCTTTTATTGATGTTGCCTACGAGACTATAAATTTACATAAATATATGGTTGAAAAGTGGCAAGGAAACACAAAAGAAGCCAAAGGCTTATTGATATGGGTTAACTTAAATAGATTTAACGTTAAGTAAAAAATAGATAATAACTGTCAGGCTGGACAAATAAACTAAGGATAAAGAATTAAATTATAAATTACTATTTAAAGTCAGTTTTAAAAGCAAACGCACAAATGCGAAAATAGCAAAAAGCGAAATAGCATCAGCGGAAAGTGTGAAAAGTTGAGGGACTATGTAAAAGGAGAACACAGTATGTTTCTTTAGGATAATAAACTTGTTTTAAGCATAGAGAAAAAAAGGTAATACTTGGTGCTTTCTTAACTTCACCTAGTATTATAAAAGTGTATCTGTTTGTTTGTAGCGAACATAGTATTGAAACTTTCAGGAAGAAGACCTTTCTGATATAAAAACATTAATTTGCATAATTGAAATTTGATAATATTTTCAAATTTTAGCAATTTAAAACGAGAAAATATTAGTTGGGTATGTGCATCCTAAGGATTTTTTGAAATTATTCTAACTACACGTTAAAAAGTAGAAATTTAAAAAGTTAACACGAACAGGATAATTTTCAGGAGCAAATAGTGAAGCATTCAATTAAATTTGTTAAAAGCTGAAACTTACCAAACCGTAAAAGAAAATTTAACAATTTTCCTTGTAGTTTAGAATTAATCAGCAGTTCTTTGGGAAGTAAGTTCACTATTTTAATGAACGATTAGAAGAACTCAACAAGTACTTGAAATAGTTTCACACATCGGGGAGACAGGAGGTTCCTCGATTACGTCAACATCGTTATGTTGTCAAAAAAAAGTCATGAGTCTGCATATATTCGCTTCCAAGTGTTCGCCAAACATGAAACAAACCAATGTCAATGATTGTAAACCCAGTATTCAGTAAATCAATCAAAGGATTTTAAACAAACAAACAGAAAAAAAAACGAATAAAAACGTCGAAAAGTGCTGAAAAAGAAAACCAAACTTTAAACGTATTTAAAAGGAGGGAAAATTTACGGATGCTAGTCAAAACGCCCGCTAAATCACTTGAATGTATATAATTTGATAAGTGACAACTTTTGATGGAATAAAAACTCATAACTTTGATTCATATATTCAGCGGTTTCAATTTATTGAAGAAACAGCCATTTTCAAGCCTCGGTTAAACAAAGAGGTAACCAAATTAATGAACGGTCGTGGTGGTTATTGAAAGATGAACAAAAATCACAAGGTTGATTTTGACCAATCGCACAAACGGAAGTTTTACAGTTAACTAGGATTGCATACTAAATGTCATAAACCGTAAGTAGATTCGTTGACATTTTTTTAACAGATGACAACTGATATTTTAGGTCAAACTTACCATAAATTCAAGATCATCAAATCCGTTTGATACCAGTGGTGATTCGTACTCTGACAGATGAAGAGCGTTCAGCCATTCACCAACTGTCGTAGCTTTTCCTGCATCTGCAATTTGATCTTCGAGAGTTTCAGGTACCTCAATCTGACCAATGGACGACAAGAATTCCTCAATCTATAACAAGAAGGTAAACAGCATATCATTTGAAGGAGAACTGAACCCTAAAATTGATTTTTCATCGTTTGAACATTTAGGCATAGTAGAACAACTATATGAAGTTTTTTTATAGCTGTTAGCCCAGCAGTTCAAAAAATTTTGATGTTTTGTAACGAATCGACAAGATTTGATCGGTGCTCAATATGAGATGTCAGCGGTTGTTTAAGACGTAGGTTACAATACTAAAATGATTGAAACGAGGAAAAACATGGTAACTGTGTGGCTTTTGGCTGCTATAAAAGAAAAACAACTTCACAAGACATAGATCGCCCAAAAAATATCAAGATTTCGAAGTACACTGCCACATTTAAGCTCTGAATATCGTAACCCACGTCATACCATACCGCTGACAATCTCATATGGGGACCACGGTACTAAACCTTTTCAATATTTAATTTCTCAATGTAATTTGACTTTAATTTAAAAAACAAAAATTCACAGAGTTAATCTACTATACCAATAGATTCAAATAGGTTAGTTTTAGCATTCAGTTCTCCTTTGAGTTCAGCAGCTGTGAAGTCCTGACATAATGAACCTATTATCGCAATAATTCAAGCTTCAATGGGATCTAACTCCGTACAGAGTTACTTCTAGGCCTTCAAGACACAGCTACTGAATATTAGTGGGTTTATTTATATACTACTTAAAAGAGATTACTGTTTGGATCTGTCCTTGGTGATCCCAAGGTTTGCCTCCAACCAGTTGGGTTTTTGAATTGGGAAAATTTCAATATGACACTGAGAAGCGCCTTTCAGAGAGATGTCATGAGATATTTATTTGTTTTTATTTTATATCAATCATTGTGATTGAGTTTTAATTATCAGGTTTTAATTATCAATTACCAGTAATTCCATCACTCAAACCGTTCTAAATTTAAATTATGAGTTCTCTTAAAGCATTAAGCTCCAAGCCCCTTTTTTAGGTCTATTATCAAAATACGTCCATTTCTTCTAATATGCTCCCAGCTAAAACAAGGTAATATAGCTCTCCCAGAAGAATATCAAAAGTAGTAGCCCAAATGATAAACAAAAAGCCAAAAAGAAAAAAATTAGACGAAAAACTTGGTGGAAGTAAATTTATAATAAGGAGAAATAAAATTTTGGTTTGAGTTATGCAGAAAAAAGGTGAGAAAAGCAAAATTCTCAATGTACCTTTTTCCATTCAGCTGTCTCATCTAGAGGACTCTCTGATGACAGTGAGCTTAGACGGTAAAGTTCTGGATTGGCAGTACTCCTATCTAGACTGTTTGACTTGCACTCTACCCCTGGTGGGGAATGGAGTGGGGACCGGGATGGCTCACTTTTCTTGAACAAAACATTCTCGTATATGAGAGCTCCACCTTTCTGTTCTTCATCCTCTTCTTTTCCAGCTTCATCCGTAAGACTTTGACGTGAACTGTGTGGCGAGAGCGTGTTATGAAGGGCCACAAAAGGATTTTGCTCTGAAGTTCCACAACTGAGGGTAACTGAAGCTTCAGCAGAAGAAGGAAAAGTGAAGGGATCTTGCTGTTCATCAGTAACAAGTAACCTTGAATTTGCTTTTAAATCTGGATCAAATTCTCCATCACACAAACTATCAACACGTAGACTAAGTGGTGGCGGATAATTGTGGACAGCCAATTCCTCACTACTGACAGAATCAGAAGACTCTTTTGGCTCTCGCCTCTTTTGAACAACAGCATATTCATTGGGGTTCTCTGAGAGAGCCTCCACAGACGGCGTACGCGTCTTGTGTTCAGTAAGAATACGGTGGATCTCTTGCTCTGCAACAAGGGGAGATGGTGGTGGAAAGTCTGGACTTAGAAGATTCTCACTGGGAACTGAACTTGTACTGCTACAGGTGTCACTTGCTCTTCGTGGCAGTATTGGTGGAGGACCCATAGTCCCAACAGCAATGGCAGCCAGAGCACAGTACTCTCCCCCATCGCTCTTCAAACTGGAAGATTGGATTCTACTCCAGTCGATTGCTTCGCCTCTTGCAGAAATCGTTGGACCTTCTGGTCTCACCTCCTCATAAGGGCCAGGATTCAACGGATGGCCAGAAAGGGAAGTTGCCTGTTTATTTATGGAATTAGGAAGACGTTTCACCGATCCAATAGTGACTTGTGAGTATTCATTCATTCGTCTAGAAGGAACCTGTGGAGTATTGTGTTCTTTTTCAATTAGTGGCTGAACTTGAGGTTCTTGTGTTCTCGGAGGTAAGGGTGGCAGGGCAGTATCTTCATTCCCCTGGGGAGTGGGAGGAGCTTCCCTCTTGCTAGATCTTCTTCTTGTCAAATCAAGAGATTCTGGTGGAGCTTTAGTTCGTGGACGAGGAGTTGGTGCTATTTCATAAGTGGCCAATGACCCAGAAGGGGGTTGATCATAAATTGGTGCATGTACATTACGAGGGGGATGGGGTACATCACAAACTGGACTCTGTATAGTCCGTGAGGGCAACGGTTGGTCACCACTTTGTCCATGTGTACTATGAGTAGGTGGGGGTATCTCATAAACTGAAGGTCCTTGGAAAGTAGGAGCGTTTTGTAGCAAAGGAGCAACATGGACATTTTCTGTGTTTAAATTTGCAGATCTTCTTGCTGGTGGAACTACGTATGTCGATGACGAGCCATCCTGCGATGCTACAGAACCAGTTCGCTTCTGTTGTATTCCTGTGATGGGCAGTTCTGTCAGCAAATCTGATCTTTGTGTGTCAGATACCTGTGGTGGAGTTAGGTTTACATAACTATCGTTCAAATTATGTGAAGGCAAGCTGACAAATTCATAATCTCCATCTGCAGCCTCCATGGAAAGTTCAGAAGGACCCATTGGTTCATAACCTGGAAGAAAAGCAAAAGCTTTTTCCTCATTTCCTTGAGAACATCCTTTCTCAGACTGTCGTTTCCTTATAGCATGAACTGTTACTTGTTCATAGTCTGGTATATCGAGTGGGCAATGATTATCGCTGCCATGCCGTGCTTGCTCTAGTTGAGCAACTGGTTCATAAATTTTACCCTCGGCAAATGCTTCTTCCTCCAGTAAGATGTCTCTTGTTTGTGACTCTGATGTCACCTTTCGAGGTGGCAAACTAACTATATTATAGCTATCTTGCGGCTGTGCTGTTACAATGCACTGTTTTTCGGCTGGTCTCTGTGGTTTAGTTCTAGTCGGATGTGATGGAATGTTCACTAAATCATAGGTGCCTTGAGGACTGAAAGCACCAGGTGAAGCTCGTTTCGAAGATGACCTACTTACTCCTTTACTTGATTTTTCAGATTTTTTACTGCTTTGCTGCTGAGATGAGCCAACAAAGTCATAAAATCCATGGTCCGTATTTTCTTGTCTCTGATCTTGAACATCAGAAATTTTTCCTTCTTCCTTCGTGTTACAATTTGTTTGACCTTGCATTTCATCCCACTGGCCGTTATTGAATGATATTGTTGGCTCTGCATGCTGCCCAAAATAATCATATAAACCGGGTTGTTGAACCTTGTCCTGAGCCTCGTTTTGAAGTTTATCTTGACTGGCAGATAACTGTCCTGATGGACCAACAACGACATATGAAATATTATCATGCCCCACCATATCTGAAAGAAAGGTTAAAAATTTTACTGTGAATAAGATTAAATGACGTTAGACCAAAATGGTTTGCAACTACTTCAAATCACCAATTTGTAGGGTATTAGGCGATCATTTACATAAATTTTGTTAGATTTAGATTCACAATACTTTTTGTATTTCTGTGCCAGCCGCTTCTCTTCATATCAACTAGATTTTGCTACTCACAAAACTCACAAAACCTAAATGTTACATATATTTAAGATTAATAATAAAGCATTCGTCTTTGCTGTCTGGTCAGCCTAGTAGGTAAGGTGCCAATCTATCGTGCGGGAGGCTTGGGCTTAATTCCCAGCCAGACCAACACTCAGAATCTTAAAATAATTGAGAAGGTGCTGCCTTTGTTCTAACACCTACAACGTGTTCAAAGAAAATTGAGCATATTCACATGGATAAAAGCGCTAAATAAATCTGACACACTATTGCTATTAATATTATTGTTATTATTATTATTTTACTGTTGTTATTATTATATCTATTAGAAACCTTCAACTAAACCCTAAAGCTGACACATAATTTTAATTTCTTGGCTAGCGATGATAAGTTAGTCGATCCCAGTTAAAACTTTTTAATATTTTAATTTAAGTGATCACAAAAATACTTTATGTTTATCCACTCCTAAATGAGTTCAAAGCTTAGTGGACAAAACAACGTGGTAAGACAAAACGAATATGTAAGTTTTGCTCTTATAGTTACAGGGTAAATGCTATACATATCGTTCCCAGAGAAAATCTTCTTAAAAGAAAATGGATGAAAACCCTGTGAAAGTGCAGAGTTCAAGAAGAGAAAAGATTATTTAATAACGTCACCCTAAACCTAAATTACTTCCGAATTTCTAAACAATTAGAGAGAAAAATATTTCAACTATTAGTAATCAGAGCTCTGTGATCTTTTGTAAATTTGTGAATCTGATTGGCTCTTACTGACAGAATAGTCACCCACCCAACGATCATCCACTTTTACCAATAATAAAGCTTATTAATAATAAACAACAGCAAAATGACTCAAAATAGGCAACAACGGTAACAGACATTTTGCCGATATCTCTGACGAAGAAAAAGAAAAATAATTTAAATGAACAGTTCTTCAGTAAACCAAAGTTGCAACAAAATATGGGATGAAATATTTTAGTAGGAATGATACACCATTTTGTTAAGATATTTTTTATTACGAAATAAATCAATTAGCCCACGTCTTGAAATATAAAATTGACGAAAGTTTTAACTCACCCTTGTAAACACATAATTGATAAAACAGTTTTAACGTTTGACTTCTCATTAATTGGCGTGATATAAGACCAGAATGAATGTTTACTAAAACAATCTCACTACTTGCCTTCGCCAGGCTGCCACCCGTAGACTGCTAGCTCATTAAACGTTTGGGTTGGTATACATTCTAACTATACAATATACGTAATTGTTAATTAAACAATATATAGCTTAACCTGTGATGGGAAATGGATCCTTAGTGGCCGGATTTATTGGTGTTCTCAAGATGGAATATCCCTCTTTAACTTCTTCTTCTGACAGGATTGGGGCATTACTGGTTGCCTGTAAGCCCGTGTTAACGCCTTGTAACAGACAGTAACCTTCTGGTAGAGTTTTCTCTTTTACGGCAGGTACGACTCCATTCTGATGTGAATCGTACGGCGCTCTCTGATCTATAATATCACAAGTTAGGTAAAAAAACATAAATACATACATATAAACGAGTACCTCTTTATGTATATATGTTGTGGTTCAATTTTTTTCTTGGTTCAAATTTTTTTAGCTAGTTAATTTTTTTCCAACCAGTTAATATTTTTAAAACGGTTTTTTATTTTTGTATCACCTGACTGACAAAAGAGCTTTTTCTTTCGGGGGTGTAGTAGAAATATTGGGAAATTACTTCCTCATATTCCACCCAACAATTTCTTCTTACCTCCCCTACCTACAACTTTATGTCCCCCCTCTACTCACCATCTTACCTTACATTAGACTATACCACAGATTTTTTCCTTTTTCTTTTTCTTTTTGGAATTTGGTTCATGCCAAGAATTGAACTACTGACTTTTGGATCTATAGTGCTACTTCATCTCCACCCGACCACGCAAGCAACCGTTGCCAACATGCCAATTTTTCTAGGTATCACAAACTGGTTTAAAAAATATATAGTTTGAAAAAAATATACTGGTTCAATAAAATTTTAACAATAATCAAAATTAAACAACATATATATATGAGTTGGTTTTTTAACTATTCCGGAAGAACGTTAGATTTTATTCCTGCTTTTTACAGTAGGTCTTTACATTTCTTACAACAATATTTTACAAAGATATACAATATTGGGTTACAATGGTAGACCAACGTTTCAGTGGAATTATTTGAATGGCTTCTCTTTTTAAGAGAAACCATTTAAGAAGAAGAGATATCCCTTTTTAAGAGAAGCCATTTTTTACCGCCGCCTGGTGCCAGTCAGTTGTGCGGGAGGCTCAGTTTCGATTCCCGGCTGGACCAACACTCAGGGTCTTAAAATAACTGAGGGGAAGGTGCTGCCTTCGCTCTAACATCTGCAAATGGTTAGACTTTCGCGTCTTCTCGGATAAGGATGTTAAGCCGTAGGCCCTCGGAGACATCTATGTGTTTACGTGTGTATGTTTGTCTTGTGAAAGGTCTCCGTCCACCTTAGAGTGGCATGGTAAAGATGGTGACCTCAATTAGTAGGCCTTTGGCCAGCTAAATAAGACTCGACACCTAAAAAGAGTCGTTATTATTATTATTATTATTATTATTAAAAGAAGCCATAATGCTTATGAAATTTAAAATGACTTGTTTGTATTAACAAGGTAATATAATTTGTAATTTCTATTTTGCCCTTCTGTTCAACACCGTTAATCTTTTAGCATCCTTTAATTAAGGATTATGAAACATGCATAAATTACCAACTACATTCTTATCAGACAAGACAGACTATTGACTATAGGCCCATGTTTATCTGAAATAATTTACCGAAGTTTACCATTGTTTTTCAAGGCCCACAACTAAGCAAAGAAACTAAATGTAGACAATACCGCAACCGCTTACTTTTAAAATATAATAGTACTTAATTGATGTATTATAAATGAAATAATTGTAGGGTTAAACTTTACCTTGTTCTTCTACTGGTTTTGGGTCTGGTACCGAGTCATAACTCATTTCCCTCTTAAAAAAAGAAAACGGTGATTATATGAGACGCATTTTGAGCCCAGGAATAACACTAAACAAGCTGTGAGACTTTCTCTGTTAAGTCGTTCTGAATATGTTTGTTGTCGACAGAACTGACTGATTTTTCACCAAACTAATCTGAGTATCAATCCCATAAGCACTACAGCACATTTTCACTATTAGTTCTGTGGGAAACTAAAGCTGTTTCTTAGCTTAGGAAACGTTAGTAGTGGACATTACCCTTAAATCTACCATAAATAATTGTCAGCTTGAATTTTAGCCTTTTTGGGCCTCAACACGTTGGCTTAGTTATTTACTAACATTCGGGCTCACTTATATTTACAGTAGATTTAAGGGGTAATGTCCACTACCAACTACTAACACTCAGGCTCACTATTATTTATGGTAGATTTAAGGATAATCTCCACTACCAACTACTAACACTCAGGCTCACTACTATTGATGGTAGATTTGTAGAGTAATGTCCGCTACCAACTACTAACACTCAGGCTCACTATTATTTATGGTAGATTTAAGGATAATGTCCACTACCAACTACTAACACTCAGGCTCACTACTATTGATGGTAGATTTATAGAGTAATGCCCGCTACCAACTACTAACACTCAGGCTCACTATTATTTATGGTAGATTTAGGGAGTAATGTCCGCTACCAACGTGACCTTAGTTAATTACTAACACTCAGGGTCACTATTAGTTATGGTAGATTTAAGGGGTAATGTTAACATGGTCTAATAAGGTCTAAACAGCTGTTCATGACTGCTAACATTCAGGTCCAGTTTTACCTACGGTAGATTTTCGGGGGAATGCTCGCTACCAACGTGGCCTTAGTGCTCCTTTCAGTTGTTTTAAGTTAATACAATTGTTATCTATACTTGTGAGCACTATTCACTGCTATTAGTAACCTTGGCAAGTAATTTTTTTCTATTCTTCATCGCTACGAAGAATAAAAAATCTCAGTGAGAAGACTCATGCATTCTGCACACAAGTAGAACTATAATTCAGAGCAAAACTAGTATCCTCCACAGGCAACTTGCTTAAGATTTTTGTAAGAGTGAGAGTGTGTTATTCCATTATATTTTCGAAAAAATAAAACAACACTATAACAATGGCAAACAATTGAACTACTTTGATATTTATTTATTAACGGCAAAATAATAGGAGATACGTTTCCGCAGATTGGTAAACAAAACGGATCGAGATACCAAAACAAACTGCACAAAGCAAGATGGAAGATTTTTAACTACAGCCATTGTTAGTCAAACATAAATGTTTCATTGCAAGTTTATAGCCTTAAATTACCACGATTTCTTTCTTGCTGCGGGAAGAACATACAACATCGTACGTGTCAGACCTTTTTAAACTTCCCCCTGTTGAAATATAAGTAATTTTACAGTAAATTTTAAGAGCTGTTCTCTTCTGCAATAACAATCTTAATCTCAATTAAAGCTCTTAATTTTGTTTTCAGTTGCCTTTCAACATCATAACACAAGGATGGTTCCTATTCCAACAAGGTAGTAAATTTTACTTCTAAAGTGAAGCTTTACGACACGTTTCTCAGCTCTGATGAAGGATTCGTGCTCAAAGCGTCAGCAAATGGAATATATAGTTAACAGTAACAATCAAAACATTTTAGCCTAGAATTGTTTAATTGATATGTTTTACTTATGCACCAGTCATTTGAAACCACCGCTCCCCCCACCCCGGGCACAGGCGGGGGAAAGAAGGGACGTTCACCCAATTGTCACCATTTTTTAGGGC
>JAOBBB020245420.1:0-11275 GCA_025331005.2 Zoanthus gigantus | reverse complement strand
TCAATTGCCATTGCTTTGGTAGTTTGTTTACCGATGTTAGTTCTGTAACGTGGTTTGTAAAAGTTAGCTTTAGAAGCTAACTTCTAAACTACTAACTTCTAAACTATAAAATGAATCCGCAGTCATTTAAATCAGCAGTAACTGAGAAAGGGGTCTATTTGTCAAGTTCTTACACAGCTCACACTGATGAGCACAACAACCCAGAGTTGTCTAAATCCTGTAATGTAACGCACAAGATACTTCTGAAAACTACAAGGATAAATGACCGGTAGTAAAAATAAGAAAAGAGCATTTATTGTTTAGCGGTTTTAATCGATTTAAAAAAAATTATTGAATTTTACAAAATAATTTTTTTAAAGAATTGCTGTTATAAAATATGTTTCAATAGCAGCCCTCAAAAACTGAAAGCTTATCAGTAATTCTATAAGGATGTATAAAAGATTTGTGGAAAACAACTAGCTTCCCCTATAAGCCTAAAAGTACATATGAGGTAAAAAACAAGTTTGGCTCAAAAACTAGTTTAAGTTCTCAACACACAAAACATCCAGTTTTATTGCCGGTTTAAACCTCGAAAACGGCCCTTCAAGTTGTCCCCATTTTGCGCTCGGCCAACGGTCAGATCTTACGGATATGATGTAGGCAGCGGAGAGGAAAGCAAAGAGAGCTTGAAAGCGAAAGGGACTCGGTAAAGGATAGAACGTTTTCGCTATCAGACATTTCTTACTTTCCACAAAGCACGCAAGAAAAAACAAACCCTGTCCCTTCTAGTTGGAGCCAATGGCTACGTCATCAGAGCCAAATTCGTCACCAATCTCTCGAGACAACTGTTTGGTCTTTTTTAGCTACTTTAAGCAACAAATAAACTGTTTTTAAAAAATTTGTTACCAACTCAAATATTTCATTTCATGAGGGTGTTGTAACCTTTCAGTTTCTGCAAAAAAAAATTTACTTCATAAATTATGCACTTTAAGACTTGAAAGTATGTCAGACCAACGGTAACTAGTGACTCTCTCACAGTTGCCTTGAATAACTCGGCCAGAAAGAACGTAGTAGACAAGAATTCTGAAACTCTTATTTTAAATTTTATGTCTGAGTTTATTTTATGCTTCTGAGAGACTGAAGGCAACCTTCACTCAGTCAATTTTTTAAAGGACTGAATGAAAGCCAAACCACAATCGAATCCGAGCCTCCCCCGCACGGAAAACTTGCGCCTCCTTGTCGAAAGTACAAATACCTAATGTTTACACCGATTACAATATTCAGTACAACGTCAAGTTTTTGCTATGACCTCTCGTCATATTGAAATGAAAGTAGCTGTAACTACCAGTTTTTATAACTGTAATTAAATGAGTCAAAGCTGTTGAGAGAACTGGGAAGAGCTTAATGTAAACAACCAACTGAACGAAAGCATGAAAAACTCAAAATGCCAGCTCGTTATTAATAATTTTAATTTAGGAAGAACACGGCCATGGTGGTGTTTGAAGCAAAAAAGCTGTAGTAACTTACCCGTTTACTAGAAAGATTTAATTTCGCTTCCAACTCAGCTCTGCTTTGTTTATAGTCATCAATCTAAACAGAGAACACAGTAAAACTTAAAATTAGGACTTTATCATCTGGATATCAAAAGAAATACTTAAAAAGCATGATTGGTAAAAGTCATTTAAACGAGACTTGATTGTTCTTCACTAATGCTGTCCCGAATGAGGAAATATGAATATTCGCCAAGCGAAGAAAACGTACTTAACAAGACCTTTGCAACGAATTGTGGTGTAAAAACATTAGTATCTTTGTATTGCATGCCGAGCTAAAGTAATGCAAAATGAAAACTAATTATCTATTTAGAATCAATTTATACCAGCAAACAAATTAAAATTTGCCTATTATAGATAGAGGTCTCCGGTATTAACAGGTGTAAAGTATAGTGATTTTGTGTTGTGTTTTACAGCTAATCTCACTCTGATTCGTGTCTAACTGCAATGGCTTTAGTCAAGTTTATGCAAAACTTTGTTTTGCGGTCGAAAACATCTTACCTGTCCATTCAGCTCTTTCACTTCGTCTCTCATCTTTTGCATAACATTCGCTCTATGTGACAGCTGAAAATAAAGAAATCGTTTACGATAGAGGAAAATTCGTAGTGAAGTAAAAAAATCTTCAAACCCATTGTACCACAAATTCTTCAACGCTGAAGTCCGTCATTGCTCCAAAACAGGAAACATCTTTTGACTCTACTCATAAGGAACTCTTACTCATCGTAACAATGTTAACGATACAAAATAAGCGATTAAAAGCAATGAGTTCTCGATATCTCCTGGAGTTTAAACTTCAAACAAAACAAACTGACAGAAAATATTCACGAAAACTCAACGACGCCAACTTCAAATCCTTTGCATAAATAATACGATTAAAACAAAAGACTGTCCTTGGAGGCCGATAACTTGAGACAAAGCTTTATTGTTTTAGAAGCATTCAACGTGTTGTGCTGCATGCCACATTCAAAAACAGTTACTTAATGACTTTTTTTGAATCAAAAAAGCTCACACAAATTGTCTGAACTTCAACAAATTCTAATTCTTTAAGGGCTTTATAGGAGTATCCGCAAGTTTTACGTAACTATGATTGAAATTTAGTTTTTTAATGCGACAAACTGACAATTTTGGCGTCTATTATAGTTAAAAATAAAAACAACGCTTGAAACGTTAATAATTTGCTAACGACAACAAACGTTACTCGCCAAGTTTGATCTAATTTGACCACCTGCAGATTAACTAATATTTGTAACGGAAAACAAAAAACACAAAATAGCTTGAAAAGGCTGCAAGTTTAAAGAGAGATTGAATGTACATGAAACAAGCTGTTCAGTTGTAAATGGATTTTGAGAGTTTCCACTGGAAGGGTAAACAACTGACTCAACTTCTGTGAGCTGAACATTCTACACTAGATATTAGATCAATAATGAAATCTTGCGTCACTATTCAAAAACTACGCTTGACAAATCGCGAAACATGTTTTCTTTACAATACTTTTGTAAGGCCTAGTTTTAAAATTGATTATTTCGCGTTTATGTCGGTTTAAATATAAAAAGGGTAAAAAACCTAACACTTGTTTTAAACAACTCTAGGTTAGAAATTTTAGCAAAGTAAACGACCAACGTTTGTTTCGCAGTTGCTTAAACGACATGCCAAGAAAATGGGGTTGTTAAATCAAGCGCTGTGTCAGCTCTCTGTTTATTAGGTTTTTTAATTATTAAAAGAGTCCTGAAAATTGAATAACGAAGTCATGCTTTGCTATTACCAGTTCTTAACAGTTAGCTAGTTTTGTAATTTTTTACGGAGTTTGTTTTTAGTCTGCTTGGTGGTGACATCATTTCATGCACAGTCTTTGTTATGAAAATATAAAGTTCTGTTTCCTTTAGCTCTTTAATTAAAACAGTTGTTAAATATTTCACCAATGAAAAAAGAAAAACCAGATTAAAACCTTTGAAAAGGAATGTTTACTTAATTGCTGTTAATGATTTACGAGAAAATGACCGCCGATTTTCGACAAAGAATTATTTGTTCAAGTCTTAAAGTTGTTAAGCCGTTGTTGTAAAGTAATACCCGCCACATTCTTGCTGGCACGCCGCTATTGTTTTCTAAAACAATACCACGCAAAAGATTGTTTCAACACAGATAAAAAAAAGTGAAAGCAATACATATATATAAAGAATTAGTAATTACCAGTAATATTAATTCTTTAACTGTTTTTTATTTATTACAAATATCGTTGGCATGTGTAAATATGTGACGTTTTTAAGAGTTGACATTTTAGGGAAAATTTATAACGAGATATTTCGCTGGTATTTCTAGCCGTTATTTTTATTCTTGTACATGTTAGCTCCAAATATACTTCTACGCTTTGTTTTAAAAAAATTCACGCTTTCCATGGTACAAAGTATGAGCTGGTATGAGACTTTAGAAGAAAATAATTGATAATGATAATTGATAATGTTGATTAATGATAATTAATAAGTATTGATGATGATGATGATGATAATGAATGATGATGATAACTGATGATAATAATGATGATGGTAGTGGCCGATAATGATGATAACTAATGATGATGGTAACTGATGGTGATAGTGATAATTGGTGAAGATGACTACGATGATAACAGATAGTGATATTTGATGATTAAAATAACTGATGACTGATGATAATAATAATGACTCTTTATTTGGATAGGGTGTGTAGTTACAGTAAATAACTACTGTATTCTCCCTTAAGGCCCTATATTAAATTTAATTATATATTATTAAAAACTGCAACATGTACGATAACGGCTTAAAGTATTCGGATAAAATGCATAAAATTCTACATTAAAAATCTAAAGAGGTTAAGTATAAAAGTTAATGAAAACAGATATTACAATATTAATTCAAAATAAATATACATATTACACATTTCGATCAACTGGTTCATCGTCAGAGAATCCCGAGAGTCCCGCTTGGGGAGTCTGATTTTTACAGTGTTTGTTCTGTTATTGTCTCCTCTTAGACACATCAGAGTTTAATTCAAAATACTATATCGACTTTAAAAGTATCTGGGGTATACTGACTTAAAATAAGTTTGTAAAAGTCCTTCCTAAAACTCCTTGAGTTGAGGTTTATTTTCGTTTAACCAGTCAAGACTGAAGATATGCGATTGACAGCCAGAACATACACAAACTCCGATCAGTTGATCATGGTAAAAGATATTCATGGTAAAAGATATTGCACTGTGAAAGTACCAAAGTTTCCTTTCGAGAGTTTCATTTCCTGATATAAACTTAATTGCCACATTCACAAGTCGTAAGTTAAAGGTCTGGGTCTTGTAGGTGTTTAGCAATGTCACGTAATTGAAACGCTTTTGAGACATTTTTGCTCTCAGCGAGAATTTTATTTGCCTTGGTGTTGGCTGAAACAAACGTTCCCCGTTGGGACTGTTGGCTTATAAACCATATTCAAGTATCCGACCCAGACCTTGTTTATCTGAATTTATTCATTGCATGTAAGCAGCTAATGAAGCAGATTGTAAATATTGACGTCAGCTGAAACTCGCCAATCTTTTGTCAACTAACTGATAATTTTGTAGTTTAAATTGACGTGTAATTTATAAGCTGTTGAAGCTCACCTGTAATATCAAGTACTTGGGGATCCTTAATAAAGAAATTATCCACTACTCGAACCAAACATGCTGTGAATTATAAAAAAAGATCAAAGGAAAATGCTTAAAATTTTACGATTGTATTTTAGAATGAAATCTTTTGTACATAAAATGATGTACTACTGTATGTTCACATAACATCACCACTTACTGCAACAAAATCTAAAAGAAAATTTATGCAGAAGATTTTAAAAGGTTGTTTAATTCATCAAAAAAAAAAAAAAAAAACAGCCAGTAATAGTTAAAACTTTGCAGCAAAACAAGTTCAGAACAATCGCGGTGTTCTAAACGAGTTCTAAAGGAACTTTTGAAATCATGAATTCAAAGCGCAGCACCTTCTGGACCATCTCATAAACTGAGATGAAATATCCAACTTTAACTGACAAATCACAGTGAACACTAGTTAAACCGCATTAAACAATACCTGCTATATTGCTAAACTACATCTACATCTACGTAATTACATGGCAACGGTTGCCCATCTCGCCACGAAGTGCTGGTGCTGGTGCATATATAATCAAACGTTAGACTAGAGTGTTATACAATTATTTGTACTGTGCGCGGTGCAATCAAAACTGTTTATTAATAGGGCAATTTAACGGGCTTTTTACGAGAGTGGAGGACTCGACAGATTATAATTTGCGGGGAGCACAGTCAAACTTTGTACTTCCCCGGCCAAGAACTGAATCTCTTAAAACGAGCTTCAGTTATAGCGGCGCTATAACCTGGAACAGCCTACCAGAGCATTTGCGCCAAATTGAGTCTGTCCAGTCCTAGCTAATAGAATATTTTATTAACTCATAGATTTATATAGTATTATTAGGCTTGCTTTACAAGTATTTTATTAGAATTTTCTGTAGCTATTGTTTTATATATTTTTACAGTTAGCACAGCTTACATGTAAACTAGTCTTGCTGGGCTGTTGGTAACTTCTGTGTATAAATAAAGTTGATTGACTGATTGAATTACAAGACTTCTGGAGGGAATCCCGACAAAAGTCATGTCATTACCATCACTTCACAAGGCCAAATAGTCCAAAATACTTAACGTTTTTTACTGTTACAATCTACCCATGCGAGTACCTGAATAGACAGAATACTTCAGTCTATATTAATCGAGACAAGAACCGAAAAGTATTTTGTTTTGTTCTAAAAAAAAAAAAGAAAAAATTCAAAAACCTGACATGTCAAAAGAATAACAAAACTGTACAACTGAAAAAATAGCTTTGCTTTAAATTTGTGAAAGCGAAACGACAACTAACGCCCATAAAAAAAAAAAATCCCGCCAGAAACCGGCACTGAAATGGTATCTTCGTGATCTTATTGGTTGAACGAGTCATCACACCACCACCGCAGCCAATTAGAACAAGGGCGGTAAATGCATTTAAAGCCCATGCAATTACAATTTGGCTCGCGAAAAGGAAAGATTTGGAGAGGGCAGTTCATTATTTGGTGCCGCGCGTAGTGAGGATAATACAATATTTTTAAACATGGTAATTTTTGTCTTTGTTGATAGACTTTGAAATTTTGAAATAAAACAAAAAATCTGAGAACATAAGTAAACACAATTACCAACCTCCATGGCCACACTTTTGATAGGGTGGAAAAATCAGCATCTGACTAGAAAAAGTTAAACAAAAACCAGATTAGTAAATAATAACAGCTCATTTTCTTCTCTTTGAATAAACCTCTCATTCTGTAATTCAAATAAACTAAACATTTCAAATGAAGAAAAACCTCGTTGCACATTCTGGTAGTTTTTCAACTGAAATAAAAGTTCAGATTGGCAATTAGGCCCCACCAAAAAACAGATTAGTTTATCATCCCTGCCTGCGTCTTAATTCCCGACTTTATCGCATTTATTTTTTTTGCTTGATTCCATATAAAAATAAGTTTATGGATTTTGAGAGCAAGAAGGCTAGAGCTGCGTTTACTTCCAGATCTTAAGAATCTTGATAATTTTTCCTGCAGTTTACACAAGTCACAAGTAGTAAACCTGCGTTTCTGTTGGCGTTTTTACTGCTTTTACTGACTCTGGGCCCAGATGTATGGCAGTTCGGTGTAAGCAAGACGTTTGAAGCTATTTGTGTACTGAGAACCTCTCATGTTCGACATTAGCTCAGCCTGAATTTTAAACAGTAACGTGGCAGTAAAGTTGCCCCAAAGAATTGCGTTAAACATGATATTGATAACGTTACGAACTGTTTTATCTATTGAATGTTTTTAATATTCGTTAAATTTTGTATTCACCAATGAACGACACGAGTTTGTACATATATTGAGATTGCCCAGGATTTTCAGACTGTTTTATTGCAGCTGAACTGAAGTATAGCGAACTATAAGCAACAACACTGTGTGTGTATTTATATTGGGCATCATTGCCAAATTAAGGCACGATTTTTTTCGATTATTGGCTTTTTTGCCCGACTTATCTACGAATACAAGTTTTGCTGAGTTTACTGACTGTTTTATTATCTTAAAAATGTTGTTTTTAAATTCTGTAACCAGACTTTTCCAAAGTTTTTAAAACTATTGGCTGGAATTTCCCCAACAAAAAAGAAAATGTAGTGATGAATATAATTATCAATGCACTGACTTACTTATGACACTTATTGTCAACAAGATTAGTAACTTTAGTAAAGATATGTTTTAATAAGCATAAAGCATTAATACTAAATCACTTATTTATTTATTTATTTATTTATTTATTTATTTATTTATTTATTTATTTATTTATTGTTTTGAAGAAAATGTTGCAAACCTTATTCTTGGCCGGACCTTGTCAGGATATGCGTAGTAATGATAAACAGTCATGTAACCAACAACACTGTATTCCACATTTCCTGCTATTTTTCTCTTTTCAAATCTGTGGTGTAATAAAATCAATAATCACTTTATCTTATAATAAGGTTGTAGGCACTTATCTTTGCCCACTTTGGGACATATACAGTACAGTTGTTTTGCTGGCATTAGTTTTCTTAGTTTGAATTCTGTCAACAGAGGAAACTATATGTGGATAAATAATGGGATAAACACAAAATAAAAGATAGCTCCATTATTAATAATAAAAATCACAGTTAAAATACGACGTTTCGACAGTCCTGCTGTCATTATCAAGTAAAATTGAATATTGAAAATATTTGTATATATATATAAAATGTAAACAATAAAAGATAGTATGGAATATTAAAAATCCATTATAAAATGTAGAACTGAAAACAATAAAAGATACTCACTAAGGAATATTAAAAAAATGCGATAAAACAATAGACAACCAACAAAAGAATAAAAGGACGTAGAATTAAAATACTGTTAAATAAAATACTTTAATAACATACTATTAAATAACATACTATTAAATGACTGAACATTATTTCTTTTGCAATTTTTTTAAATTTAGCACTCGGAATTTAGTTAACATTACTAACTTTCAGTTTTGCACTCACAGTTACTATGTTTTCCACAGTATGTCTTGATTAAAAGTTTTGATTTCAATTTTAAACTGACAGTATACTTACACTAAGAAATAGCTCCATTTATCATCATCAACATCTGCAAAATTTTCAATAACAATTTAAACTAAAATAATATTATATACAACACTGAAAATAATTTGAAGTGAAAATTCAAAGTATGCTGTACCAACTGTACTAACTGTTGTTGATGACTGACATTACTGTAAGAATATGATTTCTGTTGACGTAAGACATCAGCACTGGTAATTTTAAAATTTATCCGGAAAATTTCTGAGCAAAACAAAATTTCACCGAAAGTTTTCAAATTGATTTGGTCGGAGTATATTTAGTTTAGTGTGAGTAAACTATGTCAAGCACATAAATTTGCAGTAAATCGCTCTACTTAAAATAATAAAACACAAATGTTTAGTTCTGAATTTATTTAGTTTAGTTTGAGTAAACTCTGTCAAGCACATAAATTTGCAGTAAATCGCTCTACTTAAAATAATAAAACACAAATGTTTAATTCTGAATTTTATATTAGTTATAAAATTATAGTGAATAACTATTTATTTGAAATGGTACAGTAACTGTATGAAATAACTTTCAACTAAAAACCTGGAATATATCTGGTTTGAATTCTCATACCAATGATAGAATTTCAACTACACTGTGTGTGAAAAATACATCTTCAGAGTCAAAGAAGAACTTTAAGAGTCAGTCAAATATACTTTCAAATATAATTATAGCCTCAAGGCTGTGTCACTGCTGATTGGTTAGTTACACCCTGGTATTATTTGCTGTTATATATTGTTGTATATTGGTCAATTTTTGTCCATTAAGAGAGATTACATTTGATCTACGCTAGCTGTATATTCTGTCCATTAATTGAAATTCAACCAAATTAAAAAAACAAGGCACATTAAGGATGCACTTGAGAGCTGTTTTTTATGTGAAGAAACTTGAACTCTATGAGAGTGAACAGTTAATTTTAGGATGTCTAAAATAGTTACAACAACTATTTGATAACAACTTACAGTAATTCCTTTTAATAGTTAGGCTTGTTCATCTTAATTAATCTCTGGTAGTTTCACCATCATCATCATCATCATCATCATCTTCATTTACCATCCATAGTTTCCCACTCATGGGGTTGAACGTGCTATGAGTTGCCTCCAGTGTTTTTTATCCTCTGCCATATCTTCTGTGATGTCTAGCTTCCTCTTGTCTTCTTCCACTACCTTACTCCAGGTCTTCTTTGGCCTAACACTGGCCTTCTACCTTCCACCTCCAGCTCCATCACTCTCCTAAGTAAGCTATTTTCATCCCTACAGTTTACATGACCAAAGCATACTTCGGAGAGTGCTGGAGCTGGAAGTAGAAGGCCAGTAGGTAGGCCAAAGAAGACCTGGAGTAGAAGAAGACATGAGGAAGTTAAACATCACAGAAGATATGGCAGAGGATAGAAAACTGTGGCGGCAACTCATATCACGTCCAATCCTAGAAGTGGGAAACTAAGGACGATAATCAAAGAAGTCTTTGACGATAATAAAAGAAGACAGTCTTCTTTGATTATCGACTTCTTTGATTATCGTCCTTAGTTTCCCACTTCTAGGATTGGACGTGATATGAGTTGCCACCATGGTTTTCTATCCTCTGCAAGATGATGATGACGATGGATGAAAAACCTGAATTCAAATTTTCTGGCTTTTCAAGAATTCAAGATTCTAGTATTTTGTTAGCTCTACCAAAATGCACTTTAAATAATAAACAATTAATTAGCTGTTTAAACCCTACCTATATAAGATGCAGCATCTATGAACCATAAAAGGAATGTTTGCAACCTCGAGTGGTAATCTCTGAATCTGGGGACACTCATGTCAACCTAAGAGGAAAACCACTAAATTTAATTCAGTACACCAACAAAAAAATACCTTTTTTTAATTATGAAAAAAAACAAAGAATTTAAAAAAAGATCAGCCAAGTTCTTTGAATAAATTCTTACACCAACTTGAAAATTGCTAAAACAGTACATGGACCCCAAGGTACATTAAAATGCTATTATAGATGACCCAGAAAAATGTTTGGAATATAAAAAACACCAGAGAAGAAGAAACATGAGCATCCCAAAACCAAGACGACAAAACCAAAGATAGAGCAGGGCTAACGAGGATGCTGTCGATTGCCAAACAAACGGCTGAATGAACAGGGATGTCAATAGCATTTGAAGAAGGCACTGATATGATTTTGAAAGTAAATAGCTGTGGGAGCTGGAGGCAGTGAGTGAGCGAGTGAGGTAGCCAGCAATTTTCATGAGTAACTGACAATTCTTCACAAAAAAAAAAAAGTAAAATGCTAAGGGATGACATGTTTGATAGTGCAGGCTATGGGATGCTGAGTTTACATTTGTATAGAAACGATTAAACAAAATTGATCAATGGCGTCAACGATTGTCATTCTAAATCCCCACGGAATAAAATGAACCTTCGCGTTTAAGCAATCTTTCAGTTGGCGATCCTGAACCTTTTGTCATTTTAACATTTTTTTTTTCACAACTACAACAACAACTTTATTTACTCTTTTGATAATATACAAGAAAACTAGAATTATATAGACAGTATCAAAATCGATAAAATAT
>JAOBBB020245239.1:0-11275 GCA_025331005.2 Zoanthus gigantus | reverse complement strand
CTCTCCATCTAGTCTCTTGAAGACAACATAGATCTATCCCTCTTCTCGAGATGGTCTCCACCACCTCACCACTTCTATCCTTCATAGTGCCAGCATTAAGTGTTGCTATCCGGAAATTATGACGTGGTCGCTTGATGTCGTTCTGACGGTGCCCACGTCGGACACCCACCCTACCGGTGACGTCGCCCCTATTTCTAGGGGTACCGTACTCACTAATACTATTCAAAACTACAACCATGACTAACAAAACTGAAACAAAATTTTTTTTGCCCGGATGCCCTTCCTGACGCCAACCCAGTGAGGTAATGGGGACCGGTATTTTTATCGAGACACCATCTCTAGATGATTGCCAACCAAGGCTAAAGAGCGCTTCATCTGCCCATGAGAGAAAAAGACTACCCCGCCAGTTCTCAATCTGGTATTTCATGTAAAGTTGTGGATGAAGCATGGCCTTCGGGGCTTGTAGACCGAAATTTGTAGACGGAAATTGTGGACCATAGACGGAAGTGAAAGTGTCCTGCGGGCGTGGTTTCATGGGAAAACTTTTGACTTTCGTGTGCACGGACCAAGTTCGAGGCCCTGTACTGTCGCACTTTGTAATAAATCCGTCACACTTAGTAATACCTGTTGCACTTTGTAATAAGTCTTGTCGCACTTTGTAATAACTTTATTAAAAGGTATCGACTAACTGAGTTTTATTAATCAATCAGTACTCCCTAGTAGTAAACGGTTGCCAGACACAAGAGATGACGCCATTGGTACCATTGTACCTTTTAACTTGTAAATTGCTCTGGAAGATCCCCTTAGGGGAGGATTAGAGATTTTGCGTTTGTGTTTGAAACTTATTATGTGGATTGTTAGCGTAAAGTGATGAAACATCAAGTGTAACTCTAGTAAAGAGTTAGCCGGTAAGTTGTTAAGAGTGAGAAGAATGTTAAGGAAGTTGTTGGTGATTTTAACATACGATGGTAAACTACTGACTAATTAAAAGTTTGAGGTGAAAATCAAGAAACTCAGAGATATGTTCAGTGGGATGAGAGTCGTCCAGGAATACCAGCTTTAGGCCAAGTAAAAAAAATCAGTAGTTTCTCGTCCCCACCCGCCTCCTTTTTTTTACTATTTGCTATTTTCATATATAGCCTTTATATTGGGTCAGTTGTCTATTAGGATAACAATGGTTCACTTTTATCTTTGGTCTTGTGAATTTTTTTTTCTTGTAAAAAATCTTTATATCAATGCTTGTCACATGTTCATCAATGACAAAATGCTGTTCATGACAATTCTCTCTGATTCCACTGCGACAGTGAAATCAACCTCCAGATATCCCCTGGTTGCTTTCCAATCTGCAGTTATTGCGAAACAAAAGAAAAATCCCCAAAGCGAAAGTTACGAGAGCCCTCACCCAAAGAGCTGCTACATAATAAACTTATGAAATCTTCAAATTATTATCCCACATATTTCATTTTTCAAATTGAGATGAAAATCAGTATAAAATCACATACACAAACCCTCGAAAATGGAGGACAGTGTTATCAAGTTTTATATTAGATGTCAATTCATTAAGCCCGCAGGCAATTTTATTTAATACATGTACAGTTTCACTCACTGTTTTAAGGAATAAAACATGTTTCCGTGCCTTCATAGCCTGGTGAAAACCGAGGCGAACATTTGGGAGAATTCGAGAGCATATCAGTGAAAACCCAAGACGCAGTTGAGGGTTTTCACCTGCTCGAGAATTCTCGCAAACTTTGCCGACGTTTTCAACAGGCTATGGAGGCACGGACAACATGTTTTATTTCTTTTATGAAATTATTATTTTCAGTGTTAACAAAGAGAATGACGATATACGAAGCGCTTACTGTAAATTCGCACAACTCGGAGACAGTCAAACCACATTGCTCACGTCATTTTCGTGCTTCATGAAAAACACGCTTGTTGACCAATCAAAACCCACGTACTATTCAAATTATTTTATAAAAGTGTATACGGTTATTGTCTGTTTTCCTTTCTTTTTCTTCACTTACCTATCTGCTCTTTCTATTGGTCTCTTGTTCTGAACGTTTTAGCTCGGCATCAGTAATGCCCTCTATCTTCATGTAGTTCTATTATTTTGTTATTTAGAGTGAAACTGTACATATATAAAATAAAATGGCTGCGGGCTTGATGAGTTGACATCTAATATAAAACTTGATAAACTTGTCCTCTATTTTTGAGGAGCTGTGTACTGTGTGACTTTATGCTGTTCCCTTGCATGAAGAGGGCACTACTGATGCCGAAACAATAAGAACAAGAAACCAACAGAAAAAGCAGATAGGTAAGTGAAGAAAAAGAAGGAAATATGAGAATAACCGTCTGCCAAAATACGAGAGCTAGCAAAAGTTATTGTCTGACATGCATAGATAGAAGTTATTTTGCCTATGGACATGGACCCATAATTTAACAATAAATAAGAAATAGTAAAAATTGTAAAAATAGTAAATAGTAAGAACCGCCCGCCTTCTTTTTGAAAAAATTCCGGACGAGAAACAACTATGTTTTTTTAACTTGGCCTTATGAATTTTCGGGAGAATGATAAAAGCGGGCTGGCTTCATTAGATGTGAGATAATATTTAGTTTTGTTGTTAATGTAACCGTTTTTGTACATGTGTTTAACATAGATATTAACTGGTGTCTTCATCTAGCATTTTGTAAAATTTGTTATTCTTATTGTTGAGTTGTCTGTTACATTCGTTGATGTACCAGTCTTTATTACCTGTTATTATCCATTACAACAGTTCCTGATCTTTGCTTGCTGGTTTGATAATAATTTATAAAATAATTTGGATAGTAAGTGCGTTTTGATTGGTCTACTACAAGTGTGTTTTCATAGCGCTGTGAAGCACGAAAATGACGTGAGCGATGTGATTTGACTGTCTTAGAGTTGTGAGAATTTACAGTACACGCTTCGCGAACCGTCTTTCTCTTTGTTAACAATGAAAATAGTAATTTTATAAAAGAATCAAAACATGTTTTCCGTGCCTCCATAGCCTGTTGAAAACGTCGGCAAAGTTTGTGAGAATTCTCGAGCAGGTGAAAACTCTCTACTGCGTCTCGGGTTTTCACTGACCTGCTCTCGAATTCTCCCAAACGTTCGCCTCGGTTTTTCACTAGGCTATGAAGGGACGGAAAACATGTTTTATTTCTTAAGTCTTGTCGTGTTATAAGTCCGTGTACAGCGTTACGTTCTTCTATGGTGAGCTTATCAGCGGGCTTATTGCGCATAGATTTGTTAATACTAAGTTTGACAGCAATCACCACATGCAGTCATTGACTGCCGCATAGCGCATCAGGACTGTGTTTCTTGTCCGACATATATTTGACCAATAGCAGCAAAGTAAAATGTGTTAATTATCCCACGTGACTGGGTTCTTCTCAATCAACAATTAAAACATCCGGGCATTTCTAGTACTCGAGTGCAAAGAAAAGTTTTTTGGTCAACAGACGGCAGTAAAATGAGAAAATCGGTTGTTATCTTCTTCTTTTGCATTCTGATGGAAGGTATGTGAAGAAGTAAAAGCTGTACTGCTTTAGAAGTATTATTCAAAGCTTATTAGCTCTTGGAGTGCACGTTATGGCGAAATATTTGTGTTGCATTTAAGCAGCGGAGCTCATTCGTCCGTTCCTCCATTAACATGTAGGCTTCTCTATTTGAAATAGTATCTCGCTGTTATTGCTGAGTTAATACAGATTACAGGCTTACAGTGCGCGTATATTTCCCAATATGCAGCTTTGTTTGTAGTTTACAATGCTACTAATAGCTTAATTTAAGCCAATATGTAATATGTCGTCTAGCGATTGAGTAACTTTCTTACCTTTCGTGTTGTTTACGTGGGATTCGATACAATCTAGCAATCTTATCTCTGGCACAACTGAATTATTGGCAACTTCATTTTATCACATAGGTTGAGTAACTTTCAATGTACATAACAATTATTCAGATTGGATTTTAAAATGCTTTAAAAATATTATTTTTTGTGAGGTAGGCTTGATGTTTAAAATCTCCTTACACCGAGACTATGTTCAAATGTGGAATAAGAGTAAAATATCAGTAAATATGGCTTTGCCTTTTCACAAGTTAATCCAAAAAACTGATACGGAAGCAATTCGGGTAGAAGTAATATTTTGCATAAGTCTTGGCAGTAGCGAAAAAGTAGTTGTTCTTGAATTTTACAAGTGATATCGTTGAGCGATTGTAGTTCGAGAAATTTTTGTTTTTTGCTTTTTCTTCACTATAATTCTACAAATGAGAACCACAATACAGTAACGAATTGTTCCTGCAAGTTGAAATGAATTAGTATTTATGCTGATTTGTTGCGCGTATACCTGATACGTGTTTACAATGTTTGTTTAGCACTGAATGGAGGTCAGAGGTTACATTTAGATTTTCTTAAGAATGGAACCTGTTTCCCGCCAACCTTTATGTATGTAACTTAAACTCACTTTTCAGCGTTACAATCCAAATTCCATATACCTTTGGATAAATCGTGAAAAATAATTCAAATGTTAATGTAATTTACCCCAAAAACGGCTGTTTACAGAGGAAGTAATATGAAAAATAGAACTTAAATTCCGTGACTACAATATCTTATCTTTGCTAACCATTCCAACCATTCAGATAACATTGGTTTTTTTATATTTGTTACAGGTCTTTATAAAATAGGGAACATTTTAAATTCCCTCTGATCCACTATTGAGTTATGTCAAAAAGCACAGTGGTTAGCATTAATCAGTTTACTTTTGAAATGTTTTTACAAAGTGGCATTGAAGGATGTGAAATAGTTTATAATTTTTGCATCAAACTTTGTGTTTAAATTAATGCAACATATAAAGACTAACAGGGGTGGCAGAAGCAAAAACTTTGGGGGGGGACACTTTATTTTTTTTTAATTACATGACAATTTTTATGGCTATCTGCTTCATAGCAGAAGTCACTATGTCACAACCCATGTCTGTCTGTCTGTATGTATGTATGTCTGTATGAACTCGTACACGCTTTTTTATATATAACATAAATTTCTGAGCACTTGTTGTGGTGACTTATGTGGTGACTTATGTAGCGCAATAGGTAAGGTGCATGCCTTGCAATCGTTAGGTCACCAGTTCGAAACTGGGTGGCTTACCTTTTTGTCTTTTTTTCCCTCCTCTCATTTTTTTCATCTCTTATGTTTCTTCCCTCGTTTTTTTTTTCTTCCCTTATTTTTGTTATATTTTTTAAAAAAATATTAGGTGTGATTTTATTTGTTCTATAAAAAAAAATATTAATAGTAATACATGATTATATTACGCCCATGAAATGCTTTTATTTAAGAAAATCTCGACTTCTTTTTTTCCAAAGCATGAATAGCCTACTTGAAGGCGTGTGTTCAAACGAACAACTAATTCACATTTTGGCACTAGTCATGTTGATTGAGTGACTGAATAGATGACCATGACCTATATGATTACATATATTGGCTCAAAAATAGTTAAATCAAGCGATGTAGCATAACTTACAGTAGAGGTGGCTTCGATCGAAAATAGACATATTAAATCATGTAGGGCTATAAAATGAAATACTGTCACAGCCTTAAAACTAGTTTGAAGAAGCAGTAGCCACATGCAGTCCTCAACTGGGGTGGCCGGATTTACCCCATTCTGGCAGCAATCTCTCCAACTCCCACTCTCCATCTCGCTCGATTCAATCCACCCTCCTTTGCGAAAAATAGAAAATCAAAAATTTGTAGCTACCTTGTATAATAAGCAAACAATTACCGAGAGGTTCAGTCCTTCATCAAAATTATTGGAGGAGCCAGTCCCACCTGTTTAATAAAGGAATGAATGCAACATGCCTAAGGAAAAATGAGTATTCCCAAAAAACTTTATTTGCTACAAAAACAAGTCAGAGGAACTAAAACCAATAATTTACAACTCAACATTGTTTTCTATTTATTGTTGCAGAAGTTGTAAGTAAATGTTCACACAAATAAAATTATTTCCACACATTTTGAATCTTTTTTCAATCTTGACAGTTATATTTTATGACTTAAAGGGTACACCATTGAAAAATATCTAATAAATTGAAAATGGAATTTGAGGACTTAGAAACCATTGTCTTGAAGTTAATAGAGTACTAAAGTGATGACATCACAAAAATTTGATTTGTGAAATCACTGATTTGGTTATAACATTCAGAAAGAAAATGATGAAAAATGTCTCCATGTCAAAATTTAGCATTTTGCCACCAATCAGTGATGAGATATTACCATGGTTATGATTAAGTCTTGTCTTTTTTCTTGTTACTTAGGATGTTGGGCATCATCAGATAGGTGTGTTTTCTTATCTTGTGATTCAAAAAATCATTGTGAAAGAAAGATTGAAGAATGTCGAAGACCAGATAAAAAGGTTGTTCATTGTTACTCAGCTTGGAAGAATGAATCAGGAACTGTGAAACTTATGAAACAGGGTTGTTTTCTAAATAGCATTACATGCTCAAGAGGTCCTGATTGCATTGGGCGAAGTCACCTGCGAGGTGTTATTTATTGCTGTTGTACTGGGAACTTGTGTAACGAGAACTTCACAAGTGTTATTAACCTGAAATCTACCTATATAACCAAACCTCCACCTTCTGAAGGTAAGATAAAATATTACCACAGCCATAAAATAAAATGTAATGATATACAAATGTTGTTAACCTGGAATCTACCTATATAATCAAACCTCCACCTTCCGAAGGTAAGATAAAATATTACCACAGTCATGAAATAAAATGTAATGATATACAAATGTTGTTAACCTGAAATCTACCTATATAATCAAACCTCCACCTTCTGAAGGTAGGAAAGAATATTACCACAACCACCAAATGAAATATAATAATAAAGAGAATTTCTCCCCCCATCCCTCCTGGCCAATGCTGTCAACTTTTTTTATTAACAAACAATTGATCTCCAGAGCAAACTTGTTGAAAAAAATTTCAAAATCACTTTTAAATGACAAAATGAAATAATCTTTAATACTAATTTTTTTCAAAAGTTTGAACAGAAGTATGCATTTGGTTATAAAACATGTGATCAGTTTTAGCTTAAGTCTCAACTTTCTTGCTTCAACAAAAAATTATATTAAATAAAAATGTTATTTTGACAGAAGATATGGCAGAGGATAGAAAACAGTGGAGGTAACTCATGTCACATCCAACCCCAAGAGTGGGAAACTAAGGACTATAAACAAAGACTAATGATGATGATGATGTTATTTTGACAATAGGTTTGATTTGTTTTCAAACTCAAATTATTTTTTTTCTTATCCAACAATAGTGTGGGTCCATAACACTACAGGGATGGTAAGGCATAACACTCGATACAGACCGCTCTATTCTCTGTTATATTCAATACCGACGGTGATTGTAGTTACTGTTATCTTGGTGCTTGGTTTCTTCATGTATTACCGCCACAAAACACCTTGTCTGAGTAGGACCACTGTTGAGGTTGATGAAGAACTGCATATGTGTGTTCCCCCGTCTCCCGAAATTATGAAAAAAGATCTTCCCGTTCAGTTGGTGGAGGTCATTTCACAAGGACAATATGGAACAGTCTGGAAAGCCAACTTCTTGAAAGAAACAGTTGCTGTTAAAATAATTTCTGCCAGTGAAAAAGTTACCTGGCAGACTGAAAGAGATTTTTACACCAAATGCAATTTGAACCATGAAAACATCCTGAAGTTTGTTGCTGCAGAACAACACAGAAATTGCCAGTTAGAATATTGGCTCATTACAAAATATCATGAAAATGGTTCATTATCTGATTACTTAAAGAAGAATGTGATTTCATGGGCCAACTTCTGCAAAATGACTGCAAGCATAGCTAGTGGGCTTTCTTATCTTCATGCTGAGATGTTTGATGACAAACCATGTATTGCTCATCGGGACCTGAAGAGCAAGAATATTCTTGTCAAAAAAGATTCAACTTGTTGTATATCAGACTTTGGCTTGGCTACAAAGTTTGAAGCAGGAAACACTCCTGGCGAGACACATGGTCATGTATGTTTTTCAATTAAAACTATTCTACATTAATATTTTCATTGTTTTACTTGTATAAAAGTTTTGAGTTAATATGCTATTACAAGGAAAGCAGGCAGCATTAATGTTATGATGGCACCTCATGCAAGCTTCCCTAAACTCCTTCCCACTTAATCCTGAACCATTTTGTTGTGGTGGCAAGGCCTGGGCTCTTTGCTACATGAACCCCAACCTTTATGTTATAGTGGCTAGTCCTGCAAGGCCTGGGCTTCTTGCCATATGAACCCCAGCCTCTATGTTATAGTGGCTAGTCCTGCAAGGCCTAGGCTTTTTGCGATATGAACCTCAACCTTTATGTTATAGTGGCTAGTCCTGCAAGGCCTAGGCTTCTTGCCATATGAACCCCAGCCTCTATGTTATAGTGGCTAGTCCTGCAAGGCCTGGGCTCTTTGCTACATGAACCCCAACCTTTATGTTATAGTGGCTAGTCCTGCAAGGCCTGGGCTCTTTGCTACATGAACCCCAGCCTCTATGTTTTAGTGGCTAGTCCTGCAAGGCCTAGGGTTTTTGCTACATGAACCCCAGCCTCTATGTTATGGTGGCAAGTTTGGCAAGGCCTTGCCTTCTTGCTATGTGAACCCCAATTAGAAAAAAGCATACATCTACTTTTTGGACTCGTACATTTTATATGCATGTGAAAGAATGAAGAAATATAGATATAAATTATAGGTATAAATATATACATAACA
The DNA here is from genome assembly GCA_025331005.2 of Zoanthus gigantus. NCBI lineage: Eukaryota > Metazoa > Cnidaria > Anthozoa > Zoantharia > Zoanthidae > Zoanthus > Zoanthus gigantus. The sequence continues at coordinate 2,494 of JAOBBB020245239.1, read as the reverse complement.
TAATATAAAATTAATAATATATTGATTAATAATAATGATAATAATACATAGAACAATCATCTGTCACCTACATTGTATTTTAAGCCCTTTTAATTTTCGCACTCTGCATTTATTATCGCATGTTAATTGTTATCCAGCCTTGCACTTTGAATTTATTGTTTATTTATGTTGTATATTTGTGCTTTTGCATATAATTAAATCATTTGCCTGACGAGTGTAGTAATGCTACATGAAACAGTGCTGTAGCAAGAAATGTATCCAGATTTGATTTAAACGATTCACTATTGTTAATATATTGTTATATAAAATAATATTTTTAATTTGTATATAAGAAATAATTATATATCCTCCTTATGTTGTATAAGCAAGTGAGCATTTTTGACTCTTGTAGAAGAAGCCATACTCTTATCTCCCTCTTGCCTCACAACAGAAGTATTAACTATTTTTTTGTTTATCTCCTTGCATCCATTAATAATATATTATATTCTTTTTAGGTTGGAACTAAACGTTACATGGCACCAGAAGTGTTAGAAGGTGCAATTAGTTTTACTAAAGACTCCTTTTTGCGCATTGATGTGTATGCCTTAGCTCTTGTGTTGTGGGAAATATTATCTCGATGTACCTCAAGTGGTAAGCTTATTGCACAAAAAAATTTTTAAATAAGATATTGTTTATTCTTTGGGGTGTTGAAATTTAGTTTTTAATAATATTATATTTAACATTTTTAGAAATGTATTTTTGTTATTAGCAGGCACTCTAACAAAAGACGTTTTGAAGTTAACTTTCAATAAAATATAACTTTGCCATTGAATATATTTTTCCCTAAAAGTACAATATAATTATTATACAGTATTAATTATTTTGGTTTAATGCCCTCATGAAATATGCATGGTTATGTTGTCATCATTAAATAGCGATCTACAAGTTGAGTTATCAACTTTAAATTATTTGTAAGATCCTTTTAACTTAGACATGATTATTGAAAAACAAAACTTGACCTAGGATCAAAAACAGCTGCACTCATCTAATGTTTGATTCAACCAACTCATTGTTGAAATCTGTAATCACCATAAGTGGTTAGACCTTGGCATCTTCTCTGATAAGGATGTTAAACTGTAGGTCCATTTTCTTGACCTTGTATCAGGGGACTTGAAAGAACCCACTCACATCTATTGAAAATAGTAGGGTAGAGACCCTGTTGTTGTGGTCTGTTTTTTGCATCAACTTGGCATTTCTTAACGTTTTAAATTTGCAACTATCTAAAACCCTTAACTGCTAAACCTCGTACTCACTTATAAAGTGCTTAGAGCATTAAATAAGTGCTATATAAATGTGTTGATTACTATTATTATTATTGTTATTATTATTATTATTATTATTGTAAGTGGTACAAGGAGCTCCTTACTTACACACTGTTGCACAGTCTATTCAACAAGTTTTCACACCTAAACTGAAAAATGCAATGCTGTAAGAATGGCTTCATTTTTTGTCTTTATGATATCAACTGCCTCAATTTGTGCTGCTAAATGTGACAAAACCTTTAGGTTTGTTAAATTATAAGCAACAGTAAACGAGATTTCATTTGATAATCCTACATTAAACCATTCCAAAGGTACCACACCGAAAAATTGGGGAAGATAGAACCAATGTCAAAGTTATGGAGACAAGACTGGAAGATTGGTTTAAGATTTTGCTTTGGTTTATCTCAACAATATACTAACTAGTTAATCTTTAGGTCCTGTCGATGAGTACCGACTACCATTTCAAGATGAAGTGGGCCTTCATCCATCACTGGAGGACATGCAACAAGTTGTCTCACAAAAAAAGATGCGGCCTAAAATAAGAAAAGACTGGTTGTTACATCCAGTGAGTATTTTCCTACTTTAGTTATGTTTTTAGTAGCTGGCTTGAACTCTTAGCTTTGAGATTGTGGCATATTTTGAAAGTTATCCATCATGTGTGACCAATTTTTACTGCTGCCATTGCCAAATTGTTAAAGCATTGTACCATCAAGTGAGTAAGTCTGTCTTTTTTCAGGAAGTTATCAGCTTATGAAAACAAACCACCAAAAACATCTGTCTTTTGGTAAATAAATTTTCTCGTTTAATATATGATAAATCTCACTTTTATTTCAGTCTTTGAAATTTTTTACATTTCTTTGAAATATTAAGGTTGATTGAATAAAATCATAATTTGAAACAAAATTGCATCTGTAAATTAATTATGAACACAAGACGACTTGGTGGAATCTGGTGACAGATACATTGGATAAATGTTTGACACTACAGATCATTATCTTCATCATCATCATTTATTGTCCCTAGTTTCTCACTCCTGGGGTTGGACATGATATGAGTTGCCTCCACTGTTTCTATCCTCTGTCATATCTACTGTAATATTTAGCTTCCTCATGTCTCCTTCCACTACCTTACTCCAGGTCTTCTTTGGCCTACCTACTGGCCTTCTACCTTCCACTTCCAGCTCCATCACTCTC
>JAOBBB020245147.1:0-11277 GCA_025331005.2 Zoanthus gigantus | reverse complement strand
GAGTAATCGGACAGAGTAATCGGACAGAGTGATCGGACAGAGTGATCGGACAGAGTGATCGGACAGAGTGATCGGACAAAGGGATCTGACAGAGTAATCGGACAGAGTAATCGGACAGAGTAATCGGACAGAGTGATCGGACAGAGTAATCGGACAGAGTAATCGGACAGAGTAATCGGACAGAGTAATCGGACAGAGTGATCGGACAGAGTGATCGGACAGAGTGATCGGACAGAGTGATCGGACTGTTGACTGTAACTGGACACCTACATATAATCGGACAATTTTTTGAGCCAATCATTTTAAGTATTTTCAGTTAAATCCACCAATCACAACATATAGACTATAATCACTATCGCAACTGAACAACTTTCCCTTCAAAGCAGGGGCTTTTTCCAAAGGCTGTTTAAAGCCATTTTTAAAGCTTTCTTTCTAAATTTATATTGCACTTTTTCGTTTTTCGGAAATTATAATGATTATGATTAATTGGTAACAGGACCTCGTGCCTTCAAATTCCGTCTGTAATCATTCTCGTGATTAACAAATCAGACTCCCGCTTCGCGGTCGTTCGATTTTGTTATTCACTGTTATGATTACAGACCGAATTGGACCCCACTCAGTATATTACCATTTTTAATTATATACATGAAAAAATTACTTAATTCTGATTGGTCAAGAGCAGTGCAATAATTACTTAATTTGTAATTCTGTGCAGAAATGTGTAATTCCGTGCAATTACAATGTCAAAGCTAATAGGCCAATAAAAATGTAGAAGTTTTTATGACAACGAAGGAGGCATGAATTGTCCGTGCACGCATGAATTGACACGTTGTCACTGCCACGTTTTGCTTTTACACCATCATTTTGTAAATAATTTTTTTCAGTAAATAATTTACATGTAATTGAACCTAGCAAACAGGTTTGTGAATTAGTTCGGATCTCTCCCTATCTTCCATGACTTTGCTGAAATAGACTCAGATTTCGCGCAACGTACCATTAAAAGGAATATTTAGGTATTCTGCGAGTCCTCATGGCACGCCTGCCGGCAGCCGATCTACGGTTGATAGTTCAGATGGCGAGGAGGTCATCAAGCGATTGACACTATCCGTCATCAACCGGTGCCCTTCCTTCTAGTTGAAGTTCTTTCCCCCTTCCTCCAAACTGTTACACTAGCTTGTAACATTTTTAAAAAGCTATTTTAAAAATTAAAATGATATTCTAAATACGTACTAAGAACAATGTCTCCTTACCGCCATCGCATTCACCATCGGGTAACTTTGCATAAAACGCGTGTAAGCAGTGCAAGAAGATCAGCTGATAGTTTTTCCTAGGAAAGTGATCACAGTACCCTGGATATAGGAATAACGGTATCAGTTAGCCAATGAGTCAACCAGAGCACAAAACAAGAAAACATTCATAGAATCCTTAACTGAGTAAAGTTGTCTCTCATTCAATACACCGATCCATTGATCAATGGACCACTTTCATAAATGGCGGCTATTTTAGTAGTCTTTTGTCTGTATTCAAATTTCCTGGCTAGCCTCGTTTGGGTTAAAATATTCTTATGAATTTTTAACTTAAAGACAAGGCCAGCCAGGCAAATTTGAATACAGACAAAAGAATACTAAAATAGCCGCCATTTATGAAAGTGGTCTAGGAGTTATTGAAACTGATTTGTATAGTAAACCGACTGATAAGCATCAGTATTTATTCCATACCTCATGTTACCCAGGGTTGGGGGGTTAAAAACGTGTTCCATATGCACAGGTTTTAAGACTTAGACGTATTTGTTCTACATCTACTATGGTTTTTACACAATATATAAATTCTCTCTACTTTACCATCAAATTGAATTAGTATTTTCAGAAAGCCACCTTAACGCCTTGGACGTTACCTTACACTTAATTGATGTTTTCATTAAAACTAATGTGTATTATAAACCTACTGCATGATAACCATTTGTATCTACCCCCCTCTAGTTCCCATCCTTAGCATGAGAGGGATTGTTGTTAAAGCTATTCCCTTTGGGGTTGCTCTAAGACTGAAAAGAAATTGTTCAGAAGATGAACTTTTCGCTAAGAAATCCGTAGAATATAAGAGCTATCTAGGGATCCAAGGTTATCCGGCTAGCTGGTTAATGATCAGTTTCTAAAGTTTCAATTATCCCTAGAAAAGACTTACTCAGACACAAAGTTAGGGCCTCCAAAAAGATCTTCCCATTAGTGATAACTTTTATCCCCAATCTGCCAAACATAAATTACATCATCAAGAAACATCTGCATCTTCTGAAATTTAACGCAAAATTAAAAGAGCTGTTTTCCAAAAATTCAATCATTCCAGCTTATCGCAGATCTAAAAATCTTAAAGAAGTTTTAGCACCCTCTAAATACTTAACAAGAAATACACAAAACACCAATTCACTTGAGGGAGGTTGCTATAAATGTGACAAAAGCAGATGTGACCTTTGTAAAATTATTTTGTCAAATCGAAAATTTTTGTAGTTTTAAAACAGGTAAATCTTACATTGTTAGATCAAAGCTGACATGTTCTAAAAACGTCATCTATTTGGTTTCTTGGAAAAAATGTCACCTTCAATATATATTGGCTCAACAACCACCGAATTCAAAATTAGATTTAGGAATCACAAGTCATCCATGATTATACAATTAAGAAATCATGTGAAGTTGCAGTCCATTTTAACAGAATTTCACATTCACTACAAAATTGTTTTTCAATGTATTGACCAAATTAATGACACTAACAGGCAAATTAAAATGGTTTTGACAAACGTCTTGTGGTTTGTGCTTTCTACCGTTCTACTTATTAGAGTGCCTAACTTTTCACCTTAGCACCTCATGGCCTTAATAAAGTCAAGAATTTCATTCCAAAAAAAACAGGATACATTTTAATTCTAAATAATTTACGAATGCATATCTTTATATGCATCGTTTGTAAGTTCAGGCTTTGCTCCAGTCCGTAATTTTCCTTCTATCATTTTGTTTTAGCTACGTAGAAAATTTATTTTGACAGTTTTTTAAATGTAATTGTTTTATTTTACAATTCTGTTCGTTTATTGTTTTTTTTACAATTATGTTCATATTTGCTTCTTTAATTAGGCATTATTGTTTCTTTCACAATAGTGATTTTGAGTTTATATAATATGTTACGTAATACCTTTAGGAATTGTTACACCTTTAATCAGACAGCAAACACTGTAAACATATAAAAAGGAGTTCTAAACTGTTATTCACTGTAACTGATGAAGATCCTGAATATAACGTGCAGCCATAGACCGATGTTTCGGTGTAGTGCATGTAACGCCAGGACTTACCCTAGACGGGCTAGCTTCCTTAAATAAATCTTACAAGCAATGCTATATCGGTGTAGTAGAACGGCAGTGCTTACACCTGAACGGGCTATCTTCCTCGGTTAGTTTCATAGGCAGCTATTCTGGCTTTTTTGGGCCTCATCAGCATGGCGTAAATAAACATAGATCCTCAGTTTACCACAGAAATTATAAATAATTATAAACAGAGAGCACGTTGTGCTTGACTCTTGAGGGACGTGACTTATTTAAATGACAAACATACAATTTAAAATTTAGATTGTTGATTGTTATTGCCACTTTCAAAACTAAATGGTTTGGCTTCAGCTTGAAAGCGCTACTAAGGAATATAAAAACTTTCTGGAAAGCCTCGAGTCAGTTACTGATTCAAAATGAATTTTAAGTATGACAAATGTTAGTATGCAAATGAAAACTAAGCAGGTTGTTTTATTTTAGATTATCTTACTGTAGACGTATCTTGTTAGATTTTACACACACGTTTGCTATGTTTTATACGTGCTTGAGAAAAATGAAATATCAGGCCGAATTGAAACAGGTTATCGACAATAAATATTCCATGCTTGAAAACCTTTAACTGCATTTACACAAATACCTTGATAATCTAACCTCAAAAATTATCTTTGACAAAGATGAAATCAAAAAAAGATGCTCTCGATCTCGCGGAAATCATGTTTTTACTTGATAGACGTATGCGTTTTAGCGCGGTATTTTGTTTGTACAATGAACAGATGAATCGGTTACTGGAACTCAACGAGTGGGACGATTTCATTTGTAACGGGGATTTTATTGGATTAGCTCTGGTAGTCCCTAATTACTTTAGACCTGACTGTAGTTTCAGTTGGTAGAGTAGCTGGTTTCCCGAATATCTATTGCAGTTGCCTTGGTCAGAGCAGGGACTGCACGTAAATCACTTCTAGCGAGGCTAGTAACAAGCGAAAACTATATTGCGTTTTAACATATTTAGTTGCAAACATAGACCCCACATGTTAAGGACAAAGATATACGTTATATGAAGCTGTAAACAATAAACGTAGATTAGCTATAGAAATCTAATCCAACGCACAAGCTGAAAGAGACCGAATCGAAACTTTCAAGGCTAGAATTTTACTTTGTGACACATTCATTTGCGCGTGCTAGCTCTATTTACTATTTGTTATACTTATTGATATTCCAAAAAAATTACTAGTCTAGATATCTAGAACGAATTCATATTGTTTTCATTTTCACATTACAATTGCGCAGGGAATCTAGCTTATGTTTTTGAATAATTATAAGATAAAGTCTTGACAAATTTAGGAGATCGTTTTGGAGAGAGACTTTTTTATTTTATCTCTGAGCTAGGCCGCCAGCTATTTTTATTGTTTTTTTAAAGTTTGTTCTTAAATTGACTGTTGTTCGTTCAAATTTTATACGTTTTATAGTTACAGGATTTACAAATATGAAAACACAGAATTACTCGCGATTTTTCCCTTTTATAGTCCTTAAGTCCTTAGCTTTGTTTAGCGACGCAATATTATGTTAAAAAGGACATAATTTATTTATTTTTTTTTTTTCAAGTAAGAAATAAACCTCGAGGGCCAAAGCTTAAGGTTTGGAATTTTTGTTGGGAAAGTCTGACGTTTCCCGGGAAATTCTAGTCTCGAATTTCTAAAAGATGTTCGTGTTGACAATATTCGCAACCAAACTGCAAACAGGTTACTTACATTTAAAAGCTCTTGCTATGTGTTCGCTCTCCTCAATTGGTCCGACTAACATCAAAACGCTTTCAAGTTTTTTGTCTTTCTCAGCATCATGTTTTTCCGCCATTTTTTCTTTAGTTTACAGTTGAGCTCGCTGTATTTGAAAAGCTAGGGGTTGCTGCTCTCATGTCAACAAACACAAAGTCTGTTTGAATTGGTGAGTTAATAATTAATGCTGTCACTTGCCATGAAATTTACTGTGAGTACTGTTTACAAAGTTTGTGCTAATATGAGTGAGACATACCACTCGTTAAAAGTTGAGAAGAAATGAAACTTGTTTTAAAGATATAGCTTCGCTAAAAATTACAATATTTATGTTCTTATCTTTATCAAGATCGCCTGTTTTTAAGCACGAGGCTGAATTTTCTTAATTATATTGAGGTTTTGAACCTCAAGTGTAAAATGCTATTAAATGATGCTGTGGTGTGCCACCAGTCGGCGCTTAACGTAGACATTAAGACATGCAGTTATATTTGTGTCATGCGTAATAATATATGTAGCTTTCGTTCGGTGTCCAAAAAAAAATGCTCGCGCGATTGGTTAAGATTAATCACATGATTTAGTATTACTTGTCGACAACTTAACAACCGTGCTCTAAATTCAAATGCTTGCATTATAATTTTTATGTGTATTATTAAAAATAGCCGAGTCCGCAAAGATTTGCGGAAGTACAAAAAAATCATAAATAACTCAATCCCAAATATCAAAGCTAGGGCTTCAGACATCGTGGAGCCGTTTCTGTTTTTAAAGCTAAACATTTATATGTAATCAAATCTGCAGTTTTGCTTTTAGTAGACAAAAGCGATTGAGTTGTTTTAAACAGGTTTTAAGCTTCATTCATGAGCAGTTTTTTGGAATTTTTACTATTTTATTCGAACTACGCCCTTACAATTAAAAATAATTTTTAATTTGTGAAAGCGCATGTAGGAATCGTGCATCTGCAATGTAGTGAGCTCAGATTGAATAATAAAAACGTAAGAGACTGGCCGCACAATGAACTCGACTTTGCCTCGTGCACTATTTACAGTTCTCGTTTATTGTGTGGTCAGCGCGTGCTGTTGTTTGTAAACAAATCACTCACATCTGTAGTCTCTAACCCTTAATAATCAAACCTCAACAATGTTTAAACTTTGCGTGATATTTTACATTTTGAAAAGTCTTTTAAAGTGTCACTTTGATCAAATCTTTAAGTCTCCAAATCTTGCCAATTCTCGATATGTTAGGTAGCTTTGCAAAGCAAGAACACTGCCGTTTTCTGTTTTTCAAAAGCTCTTTTTGTTCAACAGTTATTGAGGTTGGAATGATATGCAAACTAGCATGGGTGATGACGTCATAATCTCAATTTGATAAATGTCTTAATATTTAGAAAGGTATATATCTAAAACTATTAAGTGGAGAGTGGTAAAACTTAGCAGGATGAATATTTCACTTGTACAGATTGATGTGAGCAGTCAACCAGCATTGCCATGGCAACCTTCTAGTTCCCAGGCTACCCAGACGATTTTAATATTTTTAGAATTTTCTCACCCAGTTTTAAAATGTAACAAATTTATTTGTTACTAACAACAAGCTACTGCTAATTGAGATAAGAGAACAAAGCAATGTAGGTGACAATTGATTTATCCAAAAGATATATCACAATCTAGAATTTTGGGTAGGGGTGGTCTAAAACCAAGGCTGTTGCCATGGCAACCAATTACTGTAAACAAAATCACGAGAAAGAGTAAGTTCTACAACCATGGCAAGTTTGATAGGATTTAGTGCAAAACCAACAAAAACATAGACAATCAAATAATTCACGACTTGATTTGTTGAGAATATGAAGTCATCGAGACATGCATTGAAGCAATAGCTGCCAAATTTCAAACGCTAATATCTTTGGAACCAAAAAAGATTTTTGAAAACGAAAAAAAGCATATTTTTTCTGAGCCTTAACTTTCAAATAAGCCTAAAAGGAATGAAATTTGAAACTTGATAATAGTAGCACTTTAAAAACAAAAATTATTAATTCAAAGTTCATTGGCGGTTGGTGAAACTAGTGGTTTTATCTATTCAAACTTCAAAAGCTTGATGTATTCGGAAGGAAAGCACAAACCTGACGTTTCAGCGTGTTGTTTTGACGAAGGTTAACGTTCGAAACGTCAGCTTTGTGCTTTCCTTACGGCGATGATAAAACGTTAAACTAGATTTGATCAAACCACGATACATTTTAAAGCCTGAAACTACTTGAGTGCAAGTCGCACATGCGTGTACGCATAGCTAATGCAAAAATCGCTTCCTAAGCAATTTCTTGCTATACTTATAGAATAAATGTGTCCAAGGAAGCTTTTAAAAAGATCTGTTCGGGAGAGTGGAAGTGGATGGGGAATTTGGGGAGGGAAATCTGATATGAAATTATAGGCTATCTAAAAGCAATTAAGGTAACTGGGGTGTTAAAAGTTTTAAAATGTTTTGCTTAAAAGTAGGTTTTTCAAACAATTTAGGCCAACCGTCTCTAAAACAAAGTGAAGTGCTGAGTACGAGCTCAAACCTATTAATGCGAGCTCAACTTAAATTGAGGAAGGAATCCAAAAATAATTATAACTCGCAGTGGAAAAATTCAAACAAGTTTTACTTCCTTTAAAACGTGAGTACAAATAAAGCTCAATAAATAAAAAAAAATTGTATCTGTTAGAGTAAATTGACTACGATTAAATGGAATCACGAAATCTTATTTGGAAAGATGTTTCATTGTGCAACCTCGTTCCTAGAACTGTTCCCTGTATGGTTCCCGACCCCACGCACCACTAAGGAAAAAACCATGGAAAAAAGGTTGATATTTGTGGTTTCTTAACAAAACCAAGGTCTATGTTTGTGAGAGAAATTGTATGATTGTAAGAGCAATGCTGGCCCTTAAATAAAGTACCGAAAGTAGACGCAAAAGTATATAAAGGATATATGTTATTCACAACTTCAGAGATAAATACGGAAATTTGATTCAAAACACCTTATCCACTTACCAGCCGAAAGAATAAAAGATGATATAATGAAAAAGATATCATGTATATATACTAGATAAAGCAGGAGCTTAATTTTAAGAAAAATGAATTACTGTTGGTATATAAATATTTGCAAAGTTTTAGCATCTATTTCTAAAGATCTTGAAACGTACCATGAACAGGACGCGATGGGTTGGTTACGGGAAGCGAATAAATTGGTTAAGGTCAAATAGAAAATAAAAGTGAATGGCCATTGAAACAATTCATGTTTTGTGATTGGTTTAACGAAAAAGTACCGGAGCGCTGCACCGGTTTGCCAGAGGTTGCAAACTAGGTGCTTATACCTTTATACGAAGGTCTTCAGTGTACATTATTATCGTACACCTAAATTTGAGAGACATTGACGAACCCACTAAAAATGACTTGCTCTCCGCACAGTTATGGTTTCATCAGGTCAGTTGGTTCAAGCTCTGCACTCAAATCGTAGAATGGTCACGGATGTAACTCAGTTGAAGCCTAAATGTTTTTTTTCTCGTTAAAGCTTAAATTGCGCGCAGATGTCATTGTTTGAACCGCGGTACAAGCTAAATCCTTTACAAGGCAAGAGGACCATGGAACCGGCACTTATCTTTACTTTCTGTAGTGTAAAGTGGATGAGAGTCTTTGACTTCCCTGGACGCGACATGTACACTAATCCATCGCAGGTTAGCTCCCAGCAAACGCCGGTGCTCATTTATCTATCCCGGAAGGATGGAAAGCTAAGTTAGCTTAGGCGGAAAAGAAGGTGGCACAAAAATACGAATCTCAGCAAAGCCGGGGATCGAACCGGGGACCCTAACTGCTAGAAGGCAGAGATCTTACCAACTGCGCCAACCATGGCCGCCCACCTGGTACAAACTTAGTCTCAATAATAGTTTTACACCTCAGAGTGGCATTGACAGACCAATCACAAATGACCTGCTCTCCCAATGATGACTTATGGCTCAGATGATAAGAAGGCTGTACCGGTATCGCAGAGGTCTGGGTTCGAGCCCCGTTGAGGTCTGAAAGTTCCTTTTTCCAGGTTTCTGTTTTTCAATTACTTAAATTAGCTACTCAACCTATAGAACTATTAACCAATAGAGTCTACAACTATTAACCTATATAGCCTACAACTATTAACCTATATATATTCTACAACTATTAACCTATATAGTCTACAACTATCAACCTATATAGTCTACAACTATTAACCTATATAGCCTACAACTATTATAACCTATATAGCCTACAACTATATAAGCCTATTAAGATACTTAGGCAGACTGTTAACCCTACATATTCCTGATAAATACAGGCTGTCCAAGTGGTCTTTTCACTTTTGTTCAGGAAATCCAACAACTTTCAATGAAGGACAAATTTATGATCTGTTGAATATATTATTGCAGGACTATCGGGACTCTAGTTAACCTCCAGGTGATGTTACACGAGGTGATTTTTATGTTGCGCTAAAAGTTGGCGTGTAGGATGTTACTGACGCAACTAATTGCAACACGGAGCGCACAACATTGTTGTGAGCTTTTGAACACAGTCCAGAAACTTGCAACATAAATACACGACGTCAATTTTTTGCACAACAACGTTGCGCTAAGAATCGTTACCTCGTGTAACATCACCTTTATCCTCTTAGCCCCTTCTCAAAAGCATTGTTTTATTTAATTAATCGTTTTATGACTACATTGATGGGGTTTTTAAAAGTTCTCCTTTAGCTCCCACCTTAGCAAATTTTTTTATGGAGCACAAGAAGAAGGGATTTTCGATGCCGCTAATGTACACCTTTATTGTAGATATGATGAAAATACTTTTTGTCTTTTCAACAATCTAACATGAAAGAAGCCAAAAGATTTTTTGATTTTGCAAAGTACTACATAATGATATCTGTTTCAATATAAACTCTACATGGAGTCATAAATTACCTTTTCTTGATATTCTTAATCTTATTGGTAACAGCTGCACTGATACACTAATATTAGAATCTTTACATGTTTGACGTGTTTTTCATGCAAGATAACTCTAGTTCCAACCCTTGTACATGTCCAGCAATCGAGTTTACCATTTCATCAACAAATATATACTTGAACATAGTTTATCTTACTAACACATTGGATGAAACAACAAATTAGGCCATTTAACGTTAAAGTGATATTATTATAATTGAAACTAACTTTCTTTATACACTGGTTTACATAAATAGACTAAAGTAAACTGCTAAGCGGCATTTCAACAACACACTGACTATGGGAGTTGTGGGAGTTGTACTCCCGAAATATTTTTGTTGTAAAATCCAAATCTGTTCTTATTGCTCTAAAAATATAACATATAATATTTTAAATTCCCAAACTTTGTATTTGTTGCATAATGTAAATAGATTAATTAGTATTCTGTCAACATTCATGATCATATTGGTCCATTTCTCAACTCTTCCTAACTACTAAACATGTGTACAGTCACAAGTTATTTCGCATGTTGGCTATAAAATGGTGAAGAGCTAGCTAGCGGTTAGCAATAAGTAACCTTATTTCAAAAAGCACTGAAATTAAAAACTTGTTTTATTAAATGTTATTCTATTTAACTAATTTAGGAAATGTTGCTTTCAACAATATAGCATTTCAAGCTTAACGACACCTTCTGTGTCAGTTCAGTCCATAGAAGGCAAATTGTAATTTTAGCTCACTGAAACGAGAGCTAATGAACAAAACAGAAACGCAATATTAAAAATAGAAAATATAATAATAATAATAACAATAATAACAATGACAATGACAATGACAATGACAATGACAATGATAATGATAATGATAATGATAATGATAATGATAATGATGATGATAATGATAATGATAATGATAATGGTAATGGTAATGGTAATGGTAATGATAATGATAATGATAATGATAATGATAATAATAATTTAATCAACAACTTTTTTGAAATTAACTTATTTATAAAAATACACGATAAAAGACCACGACGTTTCGACCTCTCCGAGATCATTTTCAATAATAAATGCGGTTAATAAATGCAAAAATTCTAAAACTCTAAACAATAAAACAATCAGAGCTATTGTCAACAATAATAACGTTAAAAACAGTAAAACGATGATGGTATATAAAACACACATAAAACTACAATAAATTATATCTAAGTAAAAAATCTAAATAAAATCTAAGTAAAA
>JAOBBB020244979.1:0-11278 GCA_025331005.2 Zoanthus gigantus | reverse complement strand
ACTGCAATTTTTAGGCCGAATCATTCATTTTGTGATACAAGCATAAAACTTGGCATAAATAAACTTTACACCCATCACATTGGGTAGCCCGAGTAAACGTGTGTACGCGTCTAGTTTGTAATGGTTTACAGTCAACCCTGACCTGCAAAGTTGTTACTTGTATTATGTTGATAGTCCTACAATAAGATTGCTGCAATAATTTGATAAACATTGAATAAAGTATTTTATAAATTGAATAATTGACTTGTATTTCTGTTAAACTGAAGTTAAATTAATTTAATTATTAGTACTAAATTGATGTGCCATTCATTGCCAACTGGGCCCCCCCAATAATTTTTGTGTTCCGCCGCCTATGTAACTCTCAAAATTTGACTATGTATTTGTCAGTTGTCAACATAACATCGATATCTTTTTTATATACTGGAGTTCAAGATGTCGGTTGGTTTTTGACGGCTCGTAGTCCGGTGTACGAGAAGTTAATTCTAAAAAATGTGAGAAACTTTGTGTCTAATAGCTATGTTACCCGAACCTGTCCTTTAAACTTGTCAAAAGCACATGCTAAAAATTAGCATACCGGCAGAGTCAAACTAAATTCGAATTATGTCACCAGGTTTTATAAACATTGCTATAACTTATTTATGATATTAAACGTTCAGCGCGAATAATTTTCGCATAAAATTATACGCTTTTTAGTTAGATTACGGGATTCAATATTTTGTATAAAAAAGTTTAAAGTAACAAACTATGAACGTTTTAAATTTTTAAACCTTATGCTCTACAGAATTTTGAATATTCTTGAAATTCAGACTTGCAAAGCAGGTTGCCCATTGTCATCGGTGTAAATGTGAGTCAGTACACCAAACTTCACTACTCAAAGCATGGCAGGTGAATAGGTTCAGATTTTTGATCAACTCCAGTAACAGAATTTGAGAAAGTCAATGATATTACGGTAAAATATCAAAAGTTAAGAAAAACATTGTCCCCAAAATGCCGGAATTCCTTATTTTTGATTATATAGTTTCTCTCTTTTTGCATTGCAAGATTCCAAAGCCGTCGCATTTGTGAGAAGTGACCCAAATAGGAGTAATACCAGTAGTAAAATTAATTTTGATTGCGCGGGGTCATGACACATGAACTAAACTCTCTTACAAAAAAACATCCAGTTTGCGGACTTGCTGAACCGTAAAATTTCTAAGTCAAACTTTCCGTTTGTAAAATTATTGATACACTAAATGAAAACATTAAAGAAATGTTTTGAGTAACCTTTAAGGCAAGTAACTCATGAATTCGCCAGTGGTTCAAATTGATAAATGTTTTAAAAACGTTTGAGCGTTCTAACTTTCTTTTTTTCCGGCACTACTGTGTTGTAAAGTAGAACGGAATGGAAGTCTGTAAGACGAGTGGCATCAAAATGGCAGATAAAGACGGATTACCCCTGCCGCTAAAGATAGACAACCAACAAAGATGACCGAATAGTTCATCTTCTTTCAAACTTTGCGTTAAAAATTATGAACGATAAAATATTAAAGTTCTGACACTTACTTGTCTTGCTTGAACAAAAAACCTACGATGGTTCCGGAACATTTTTCTCGGCCAGCTTTTCAAAACGAAGCTAACTGTTGCCCCGTCACACTTTCTCATTAGTGTTAGCCCTCATCGTTTTACATTAAATTTTGACACAAACCCAATCGACATCTTGAATTTGCTTGATAAACAGGAAGCTGGTGAGACAGCTTCAGTTAAACCGGAAACTATTTTGAAGTTCTCGTTCCTAGGACCAAAAGCGGTTTGGTTGGCACGATGAGTCAGATATTAACGGGAGGGAGATTGGTACCGTAGTATTAAACTATGCAACGTTTGCACAAGTCACTGAACTAAATGCCAACGACCTTTTTCTCTGCATAACACAATGATAAAAATATGAATTTTAAGTTTCGAGTGGTGATACACTTTACGAATGAGCGCAAATTTTGTAAAAAAGGATATTACAAATTATTTCTAATAGAAAGTGAGTGCTGCAAGTACACTATTTTGTTATAGTGACAATACTGTTCTATTTTCGGCATTTTTTGTATTTCTTGTGTACCGAAATACTAGTGACATGCATAACTCTCAATACGGTATGGACTTCAACCGCTGATCCTATGTATCGCATGTTCATTGCTAGCGACATCTGAACTGATTACACTGTGTTCCGAATAGGATGCTACTCGCTTTGGCTCGCAGCAATAAAGGATATATTTCCTACACTCTATCTCTATGCGTCATCGTAGTTTCATCGATAGAGTAGCGGGTAACGTATATAGTGGGGATCGAACCCGCGTCTTCCTGGGCCCAGTTGTTCAAAAACCGATTAGCGCTAGCCCAGGGTTAAATTTTTAGCCCATGATTTTGTTCCCAATCTTACAGATACGGAATTGACCTGGGAATTGATTTGTGATTATTAACAAGTTTTATCCCAGGAAAATCTAAGAAATATTTTACTAGTAATATCTGCGAAATAGGGAAATGCTCGGAGTTAAAGATTCGAGCCTCAAAAATTAGGGCGGGGGGTAGGGGGGTTCAATTTAAGTACCATGCATTTGATTTGCATTGCACCTCTAAGGAGGTAAATTAGGCATCACTATATTTTAGATGAATCTAATTTCCGTGTGAGAAGCATTTACTGCTGTAATTTTTGCTTAACCCAGGGTTAAATTTAACCCACCTTTGAAGGGGACAAAAACGCCCATGTGTCTTTTATGCTTGTGTTTCTACCATCAGGGTTATCACTAATGTAAGCATAAGAACTAAGCTAATGTGATATTGTTTTTTTTACATTTATTTTTGTGATTAAAATAAAATGAAACCAAACTCCTCGTGCAAGTCAAAATCTTGATGTTTTAATAACATTTAACATGCGTCACCTAGATCGCGTGATTCCATATTCGTTTTGTAATTGGATCACCCAAGTTTGCACATTAATTACATTTATTTGCTCAGCTTGCTGGAGATTTTTTCAGAATACTTGCAATAACTCGCACGGCTCCATGCTCTGCCGCCTCGCGCAGTCGCTCGGCTGGCTCGTTAGCAATAATTTTACGTTTTGTCTTTCAGTTTCGTTTCCTAGTGTTTTCATCAGCACTAAAAGTACAATTCATACTTTTTATCTTGTACATGTTTTTTTTAGATTGAATTTTAATAATAACACTGAAGTCAGTTTGAAATGACCTTAGCTGTTGTGGACTGCGTCGCCGATGACAAAGAACAATTAAATATATTAACTGTAAGTTGGAATGCAACCAAACTGAGCATCTGCGCCGAGTTATCAATAAAATTAGAACGTGAAAAGATCTAGCTGTTTTAGAATCCTCGGGACTGCAAGCTAAGGATGTAATTATAAAAACGTTCTCAGTACTTTTTTGGCTTCATGGAGAAGCATTTAATTGTTTTTTGTTCACAGAATTTTATTACACGCATAAAGAAGTAAAGAGCAAACCAGAGTTGCAAGCTGCATAGACCTTGTTTTGTCAATGCATTTACTTATACTGTCAACATCTTCTACGACAGTCGGTTTTAAATTTTCCTACTTAAAAAAACAGGAAAGTAAAACGAAACCGAAAACGAACAATTTGTTTATGTATGTGTTGTCATTTTTGGACTAGAAGAAAAAAAAACACCAAATAGCATTTAAAAACAGGAAATTCTAAAAGCATGGTTTTTGAACGAATCAATTGTTATTAGAAGTTAAGCATATTGAATTTTGTTTGATATGAATTTTTAATGAACATTTATTTTTCTAAATTGTTTGTAATGACTTATTAAAAAGATAACATTCTTTTGGCGTGTGTTAGTTGCCTTGTGGTTGATTTATACGTCTCTCAGAAATTTCTTGAACCGCTATAAAAACTTTTAAGAATTCAGAGTATAAAAGCAAAAACAGAAAAGAGCCAAAAATTAGAAAAGCGAGGACGAAGCATGTGTTGAAATACCAAAAGTTTCACACACCCTCACTGCTCCCCAGTGAGAAACGAATTATCATACTGACGTCATACTCGTAGCAAGAACATGAAAAATCGAGCCAGTCAACTTTCGCTTTGTGTCAATAATGGCCAACATTGGCACTCGGTTTATACTGACTAAAACATTTTTTTTTATAGCAGTAGTATCTTTTATTTATCCCACAGTCTTTGTGAAGAACATCCCAAATGAAGAAGAAAGACGGCCGATGCAGCATGAATTTGACAGAAGAGCAAAGCGTTCCGTCTCAAATTTAAATCCACTAAACTTTACAATAACATTGATATCATCCTCAAACTGTGTCAAGCCATCCATTGACGAGTTTCCAAAAGATTTTATGACCCAATATCAACGTCTTTATCAAGGAGGAATCGTTTTTCACATTTTGTTATCGTTGTATATGTTTGCAGCGCTTGCAGTGGTTTGTGATCAGTATTTCGTCCCATCACTGGAACAACTTAGTGAATCGTTAAACTTACATACCGACGTGGCCGGCGCAACATTCATGGCCGCAGGGAGTTCGGCACCTGAATTATTCACTTCAGTTATTGGAGTTTTTATCTCGAAAGGAGATATTGGCTTAGGCACAATTGTTGGTTCCGCTGTGTTTAATATTTTGTTTATAGTTGCCGTATGCGGGATGTTTGCGGGTTGTGTTCTGACTTTAAACTGGTGGCCGTTATCGCGTGATTGTATTTACTATCTGTTAAGCGTTGGTGCACTAGTTGCAGTTAGCTTTGACCAGAAAGTCTACTGGTACGAGGCAATGTGCCTTGTGCTCATGTACATAGTCTATATTATTATAATGTACTTCAATAATTGCCTTGAGAGGTTTTTCTCGAAATGCTTGAACAAAAATGATTTTCTTCCTTTATCTGAAAGTGAAGCCGAATCAGATGAGACTAAAGTGTTAATATCTGACGAAGAAAACAGTGGCAATCAAGACATCGAAAGTCAGAGTGCAGAGAAAGAGACTGAAGTTGTTTCTTTCCACAACTCGCCGTTTACCATGCCACGAGACTGCATAGCTGGTGTTCTGTGGATTGTGACCCTTCCAACAAGCACACTGTTGTACTTGACAATACCAGACTGCCGCAAAGAGCGCTGGAAACGACTCTACATGTTAAGTTTTGTTTTATCAATGTTATGGATTGCAGGGCTGTCTTACATCCTCGTGTGGATGGTGTCAATCATTGGTTACACATTTGGAATACCAGATGTGGTCATGGGACTTACTTTTTTAGCAGCTGGAAGTAGTGTACCAGATTGTATTGCAAGCATACTGGTTGCTCGACAGGGAGACGGTGATATGGCAGTTTCAAATACAGTTGGTAGCAATATCTTTGATATCCTTCTATGCCTGGGATTTCCATGGCTCCTCAAAACAACTTTTGTAGATTACAATGCTCCAGTAAATGTCATAAGTGGCAGTATTATTTACACCTCATTGTCTCTGTTTGGCACCGTCATAATTTTTGTGCTTCTGGTTCTCCTAAATGGTTGGAAGCTTAATAGATGTTTAGGGTTCATCCTTATGATACTTTATATTGGTTTCATTACCATAGCAATTATGTTTGAGTTAAATGTTTTTGGCAAATTCAATATCTTAGAATGTAAGTAGTGTGTGAGAAAAAAGAAAATTTCAAAAGTAGTTAGTTAGTGACTCGCATAGACTAGATAATAGCATAGCAAATAGTAACTGTAAACTAACTTAAGAAACTATCCAGTTAGCTGATCGAATTTGATGTCCAGTACGTATACATTTATAAAGTCCAGTATAGTGAAATGGTGTAATAACTTTTACCAGTGAGCTAGTATTGATGTGTTGTGGTGGTTAATTATGTGAATATCAATTTTACAGTTTAAAATGAGATGTTGCTATATATGTGTAGTTTATCATAAAGGTAAGCATTGATATAAATTGATAACACTATATTAGCTGTGCTAACACTAAGGTAACTTCCCATGGAGATTCGGGTTGGGTTGCCTTGTGTTTGGGTTTAGTAATAAAAATGTAAATTCTACACCGTAAAAAAGAGAGAATACTTACTGATGTTTTGGACGTTAGTCCTTTGTCAGAGTAAAGGGTTTGGGTTGCCTTGGGTTTGGGTTGGGTTATAATTTAGCCAGAGGTAAAACTGAAGTTAACATTAACTTTGTCAAGCAACTTCCTGTGTTGGCAGAATTCTGTTGTGTGATTGGCTTAGCTAGTCTCAGGTTCCCATGCTATATAACCTGAGGTTTTTATCTTGGGAACTGTTACAGGTTATTCTTTTGTTGTTTTTGATATAGATTTCCCATGGGCAATTTTACTTGGGAATTATCAGTTATGCTTACCAAACAAATTCCTGTGGACTAAAAGCTTATTAATCAAAAGTGACCTGCCACTGCTATTATTTACCAGGTAATCTCATTGAATTTTGTGCTTTTGTTTCTGTCAGACAGCTATCATGTATTTTTGAGTTAAGTTTTCTATTTTCCCTAAATGGAGTAAATTCATTTTTGTTTATGTACCAAAATTGTTCTCTAGTTTTCAGTTTTGTCAGTAGTTAAAATGAAATTTATCTACTCTGCCGATCAAATTTTTGGTTTTCTCCAGACACCATGGAGGCCATGTTGGTGAACTCTTAGCAAAAGAATTTTGCTTCTAATTTCTTTTCTTTGGGATACCAACATGGCCGCTATGTTTATTGTCTTTCATGTTTATGGAATTGTGTGGAAACCAAGAATTAAGTCACCAAGACAGATAAACCATTTCCCTTTATTAGTATCTTACTTTATGGTCTTACAAAATACAGAATTCAGTAGAGCGCAAAGAAACTGATGTACTAGTTAGTTTAATTTTTCTTTAAAAAATACTAAAATATATGGCTTTACCAGAGCTTCTGATGGCCTTTATAGAAAAAATAACATGGATGTGCACTCTTGGAATAAAAATTCAAGAGTTAACTTTCTGATTTTTTTACTAGATTTATATTTTGTTTCTGTGTAGAAATACAATATTTCTAGTCAAAGATATTCAAAAGTTGAAGAATGGATGGTTAAGTTCTTTTTTGGACTTTGTAAAATCCAGCTTGCTATATTAAAAAATATGAAATCAGATTAATACATAGATTGCTACTATGTTATTCCATTTAATATAATTAAGAATGCTATAAATAGCTATGAAAATTTTGTCTGTGGGATAGGAAAGGAATAGACAATAAAGTTTTGGGATATTTTCATGATTTTTTTTTTGCTAAAAGCCATCAAAAAGCCAAATATGTTTTATGAGATGTTTCATATTGAAGAAATACTAATTATAGTCATTTTTATGTCTTTTAATGAAAATATTTTCCAGTAACTTTCACTATTAGATTTGAACATCCTTAGATGCAGGTAAAGCCACTCAACCTTGACTGTAGCTTACTGTGTAAAATTTCAAACACTTGACCAGATGAGTCCCACTGGTAAAGCATTGATGGATACAATATATAATTAAAGAGAGATTATAATAATATAGATATGTTTAATAACAATATTGACATTATTTCAACTGAATGTAGTTTACTACTCTACATATGTACAAATGTTTATATAAAATCTTTATAATTTACTGCTGGTTCCAACAGCCATGCAGTATTATTTTGTTAACTTCACATGTGATTAATGTATTGGCTGGAAAATTACTTTAAAATAATTAAATTTATATACAGAAGTATCATAACTGATTTCAACAATCTGATTAGAAATAACATTTTGCAGAAAACATGAAAAGCACAAATAATTATTTTCCAAATCAAAATTTCTATTAAAAGTAAAGTAACTTTTTTAATGAAGTTTGTTTTGTATTGCATGTATTTTACATTATTAGTGATTGTGTAGCATTGGCTAGCTGCCTCAATTTTGCTCATTCCAGTTTCAGTCAATATAGACAGCTCTTTTACTAATGACCAAACCCTATTTTTCATAAAAGTTAAGATTTGGCTCGGTTTTCAAAATCTGTTTGGAGTTTGTTCCAATAAATTCATCAGACATTTCGCTTGAGCCTTGTTTCAGTCGCGTTTCCTATTTTGTTTTTCAAGTGATTTCAGCTTCAGAATATTCGTCAGTTTTATTGCGGCCTTAATCAAAACCAGTTATAGCCCATAGGTTTAATTACATATTCATCAACATCAGAAACTTGATTGCGAAAAAGCTAAAAATAAGCAAATTCAATTTTTAAATTAAAAATTTTAAAAACATTTAATCTAAAACTTTATATAAGGTAAAATCAGTTGAAAATTCTAGGTTGATAAATCGAAATTATATAACGTAAAATGAGATATGTGATTGCTTACAAGTGCGTTACAAATATTAATTGTATTTATAAAAAAGAATCATACAAAAATAAATATATAAAATCATTGAATAATCGTTTAGTTCATTATTATAGAAAAATTACAACTCCCTGAAACGAGGGTCCTGAAGGGGTAAAATGGGAATTGAGATTGACAGGTTTTGGCCTGGGAAAATGGGGTTCAAGCCACACTGGGACTGGGATTTGGTCACTGGGAATGGGAAAAAATGTTAAAAACCAAATCAAAACAGGAAATGGGATTTGAGAATTGCGAAGTGGGATTTGGAAAAAAAGTGAACTGGGAAATGGGATCAGTTGTCGTGACTAAAATCTAGTTGGGTATCGATGAATTGGACTCCTTGGGATAAATCTATTCCGGTTGTCAAAGCAGGATTTGAGTTTGACTGTCGGCATTTAAATCTATCACCACAAATATCTGAGCCATGCATGTTGCAGGATTTGAGTTTGACTGTCAGCATTTAAATCTATCACCACAAATATCTGAGCCATGCATGTTTCGTTTGATTTATTGATTGCCCAGGGAGTGCACCTGAAGAAATTTTGACAGGGGGGCGCGGTTTATTTTTTTGGTATCTAAAATTATCGATTTTCTTATTTTTAGGTTTGGAAAAACTATTCTGTAATAAAGCTTGGTTTCGGACACGGTTTTTGGAAAACACTGACTCTGGTACACAACTAAACTTTTCACAATCATGCTTCATTCCCAATTTGAAGGAATTCAGAAATCCTAACTCTTCAAGGACTTTTCGAAAGTCGTAAATTGTCTGCGTTTGTAAAGCATTAGAAGAGAATTGATATTCTGTGCGATATTATTGTAATCGAGTCCCTTGAGAGTGGTTTGCATGTTAAGATTGGGTTTCACTGTTAGCCTGTCAAGAGTCATAGCAGGATATTGTCAGAGCCTGTTGCGCAATAATTAAAAGTCGTTTCGGTGGATACCATAAAGTAAAATGGTTCTCGGATAGTCAAAATTGATGTTCCATTGTGAATGTGGGGAGACCCAAACCCCATCTCCAGAGTATTGCAGTAGAAAATTTTAAGTTGTGTATGTCAAACGATTTCGAATTGAAGATAGCGTGGCTCCCTAGAACAAATAATGAGAAGGCTGATTATCTCAGCAGAAGTATTGATTATGACGACTGGTCGTTAGACCGCAAGTTATTCAAGTTTCTTGATAACAAATGGAGTCCTCATTCTGTTGAATGTTTTGCCTGTTTTTACAATGCACAGCTATAGGCAGATACAATTCACGTTTTTGGAACCCTGGGTCAGAAGCAGTGGATGCTTTCACTCAACGTTGGAGTGCAGAGAAGAACTGGCTTTGTCCGCCGGTGTCTCACATTCCGAACTGTTAAGCATTTGGTCGATTGTAAAGGGTCGGGCACGCTTGTGGTGCCTGTTTGGCCTTCACTTTTTTTTGGCCGTACATTAACCCTACTACAGGTGTTATACGTCATTTGCCCGACATTCATTTCATTCCGACATGGCCCGGAAATATTGTAAGAGAGCTTTTTCCGCCACTCCCAGTTTCTGTACACTAGATTTGCGACTTGCCTATGGTCGCTTGAGAATGACGAGTAATATGATTGTTCAAAGTTCCTAGCAGTGCAAATTGGTTGTTTCAAATAAACAACGTTGTGGAATTCCAGTTATAATTAGTGTTGCTGCCCTACTTATATGTTGAATAAATCTCATTTGTAAAATTTGCATATTAAAATACACTTTTTGGTCATGTACTTACACGCTTGTGTGTTGCTCCTGTTTTTCAAGGTCTTATCATCATGTTCCTAATTCAGTCATTATTAATTTTTTTTATTCTCAGGTGTATTTTTTTCTGGTTTGTGGCAGCAGAATTTTCATCTTTTCAGCAACCAGCATTTAGCAGAGTTGGCACATGGGCTTCCGGACCTCCTCTAAGCCGGCCTGTTTACATGAGAGGCGGGATGAGTTTCGTCCCGGAATCAAAGTCGTCCAGGGACGAAAAACATATTGTTTACCTGAGCAGTTTCATCTCGGGATGCCGGGATGAAAATGATCTCGTCCCACCCCGCCCGGGATAAATTTCATCTCTCCCGGGATGAGCTTCATCCCGCCAGCGCCTTCGTTTTTTTGTCTGCGTTGTTCCAACAACATGGCGCGTAAGCAGCTAGTTTGTTTTAACCTTTGCTGCCATTAAAATTTCGTTGTGATTTGGTGACTGTGTTACTGCAACTGCAGTCGGTACTTCTGTTTCAAAAGTGACGCGGCTCATCAACGTATCGTTTCCTCCCGGGGTGAAAAAAGACGAGTGTTAACATGAAATTTTCATCCTGAGAGAACTGTTGTTTACATGGAAATTTCCATCCCGGGTTGCAATCTCGTCCCTGTGCTTGGAACCGGGATGTGTTCAATCCGGGATGAGCTCATCCCATCTCCAAACCATGTATACAGTAACAAGAAAATGACAAAACACAGGGGTAGTCTCATCCCGGAATGACTTTCATCCCTGGATGAGAAATCTCATGTCAATGGGCCCTTTGCCTTCAGGGCTCACAACACCACTGATAGGTACCGCCTCGCATGGCTGCGGTGGAACGGCGTTGGGCTGCACGTATCCCAGAAGTAACAGTTTTCCCAGTGAAGCCGCTTGAGCTTTCTCTTTATCTTATGGAGCTCTTAAAGATGCAATTCTGTATCGCCAATAGAAGAGGCAGTGTATGGACCCACAGTTTAGCTGCTATCCCCTCATCTACTGATCATGAAGTTGTAAAAGCAGCCATGGAAGGTTATAAATAATTATTAGCAAAATCAAAAAAATCCTTAAGATCCTGTCCTGATGGACATATTAGTTAAACTGGTTTCTACAGGCTGGGGCTTTTCAGGGGCGTAGCGTGGTCATTTTTTCAAGTACGCACAAGTACATATGAACATGGTACTGAGCTTTTGTTTTAGTTTTTAGAA
>JAOBBB020244889.1:0-11279 GCA_025331005.2 Zoanthus gigantus | reverse complement strand
AAATAAATGTTCTTCACCTTTTCTCAGCCTCAGCATGTTCTTAACTTGTTCTTAATTTTTTGGCGATTTTCAGCCTCGTGTTCTTATAAAAAAGGTTCTTATAAAAAAAAAAGTGTATAGCACATTAGGGGTTTATTATAGGGTTAGGGTTTATTTTATAGTTTGCACCACTATAATGTACCATACAAGAAGGATCTACCTAAACTTACGGTTATACCGCTGACAAATTTATTATTTCACCGTGGATTCACCCTCCCTCTACGCTCGGGGAAAATCATTTCCCTGTCAAGTGACTTTCCCTAGTTAAAAAAACAGAATTCGCATTGGTTTCAGTTTCTTTAAATAATTAATAAATTTTTCAAAATGTGTCATTTAATGCTGTATTGGCTCTAACGTTTTTACTAGGCGTGAGAAATTGGAACACAGGCATGAGCAGGCTTGACATCGAGGTTTTCAATCCACAAGCGTGACAATCACGCCATAGTCGTGACACTTGGCAGGTATACTTAATATGCACAACCATCCAAACAAAAAATAGAAGGCCAAAAATGTGTAGTAACCAAACAATTACCAGGAGGCCTGGTCCCTCATCAAAATTATTGGGGGGAAGAGTATATACAGCCATACAATATCGTGTATACCATACATTATCAAATCATACAATACATTTTCATATCACACCATATAAATACTCTTTTATAGACATAAAATTACCAAAATGTTTGAGTCTAATGTAAAATTCTCAAATTAGTATTCATGTTCACTCTTGACTTTGTGCCAACATCAAACACCACTTTTATCTTGCTGCAGTTTAAACTTATAAATCTTTTAAACAACCATTTGCATCAAATATCTAGGATTTTACATTGACTCAAACCTAAGTTAGAAATTATGTATACAAGTTCATAGTAATTATGCCAAAAAGAATAAAATGGTGTAATAATTTAATACCAATCAAAACTTCGGTACTACGTAAATTCGAGGATTCCAATAATATATATTATGCTTTAATTTACCCTTTCTTAATGTTTGGTATAACAACATAATTTCTAAAATATCAAACTTACAGTAGCTAAATACATTTTCAAACTTACAAAAGTATAAAGATTGATGATGCTCTTTGTGTAATATTATCTAACTAATGTGTGATTTTATTTCTTGCTTGTCCTGACCTACTTGTAACTTGTGTTGCCATTATATTATAAATAGTAAAAGGTAAATACAACCATTCACTCAAACCAACCAATGGCAGAAATGGCTAATTCCTTTATTCAACAAACATAACTGCAGTACTTTTAGTATTTTCACACAAATATATTAAACATTGCAAGTTTTTTAACTAACAACTGATCAAGTTTTCTGAGGATTTTGATGACAATTGTCCATAAATGGGCTGTAATATATTACTGAAGTGACCTAGCTTGCTCAGTATTCTTTGGTTTCGCTAATTCCCACGAGGATATAACACAGTGGCAGATGCAGGTCAAATAATGAGATTCAAATTAGATTGTGATGAGATTCTTTTGTATAACTGACCACAATGTGAGCTGAACTGGAACCTTGTAAAACCCACCAACAGCCTGCACTACATACCTTGATCAAACCGAAACTAAAGATTTCTGGTACTCTATTTATTAAATGTTTCTTCAAGTTCTGCAAACCCACCATTTTACTAGAATTTGGTATGGCATAACAAAGTCATCTTTGATCCAAATGGCCATTGTATTAACAGCAAAGCTAATAATTTCAGAATAATAATGACAACTTTTAATCTTGAAAAAGTTTTACATATGTTTCCTTAACAGAATGCTTTAACATGTTAGACATGGCCCAATCTGAATATCAAGCTAAGCTTAAAGAAGCCATGCACATCAAATGGATAAATCCTGTACTGAATCAGCAAGTGACACATGCAAAACTTTCTTTATCTTAATTTGTAGTTTTTGTTTTCACTTTACATTTACATGTCCTTGTAACCTATTTACATTATCTTTTAAAATTCCTTGTACATTCTCACTGATGATGGCCGGCATATGTAATGCCAAAACATGTCTGTCAATAAATTTTCAACATTAAAAGTTGTCATTACACTGAAAGTCATCTTTGCAAAAATGCAAACACTTTGTGTGTTTCTACAAATGAAGTTAAGCAAGAAAAAAATTGACTTCAACTGAATTTAAAATATTTATTCAGTGCTTTTCCAACTAAGTCAGATATAATGAGGCACATTTCCTTGGAGTAGGGGAATTATTTCTTGAGTTCAGCTGTGCTACTAATGGCCTGAATAAACACAATCTAAATCATCTAGGGTACTAGAGTCATCTTGGGATAGGGTCAAAACCAGACAGGTTCTTCTGGTGTAATCAACTCTAGGTTGAAAAGTTTGATCATCCCTGCAAAGAAAGCACAAAGCTGATCTTTATAGAGCTGTTCTCTGGCAAAAGGGATAGCACTCAATAAACAGCTTTGTGCTTTCCCTTCAGGGATGATCAAACTTTTCAACTTAGAGTTCATTAAAGCAGGTGCTTCACATATTTGCTGATACAACTCATTAGGTTTTACAAAAACTATTGAAAACGAATGAGTTCGAGTTCACCTGGAAAAAATTGATCTGCACACTATCACAAGATTTTGTGCTGTACTCATGAGTAGAAGTACACATACACACATTATTTTTCAAGCAGTTGTTTCTGAACAAAAGGAGAAACTATAGGACATAGGACCACATAGGTCCACTGTTGTTCTTGAATTGAATTGAACAAATATTTTTAAAGAACAAGGTATGTGCAGGAATAAATCATCGAAGACACCCCTGCATTCTATAGTTTAGCTGACAGCTCTATTCTTAGCCTAAGGGTTAATTCCCAACTTTAATTGAATGATCAAAGTTATCTCTATATCCAAAGTTATCTTGTAATTGGCTGAATGTTTGCATTTTAACTTTGCCCAAGAAAGATATTAACGATATTGGTTTAGCCCCTCACAACACTGAGACGATCGTGTGGTCTCTACCTTCAACAAAAATTGAATACTTTAGTCATAATTTATGCAATTATTGTCACAATTCTATTCATACTAACCTTTTCTATGTTAAGTGCTTACTTTCTAGCTGTTTACAAAGGTGTAATCGTTATCCTAACGAAATTCATTTTCTTCTTCTTTTCAGTCGAACTATCGTCGCATTCTACCTATATTAGTAGATACAATTATATATATTATTATATTTCTGAAAAACGCATCGTCATTTAAATTTGCATATACGATCTTGAATTTTCTTTCAGTGGGCAGTGTTCACTCTCGATAAAAATAGTAAAATAGAAGATTCGTTTCAAGTTTTCTTGTTACAATGTATTTAATCGTTCATCAGACAGCAACACAAACAGGCTGCGCATAAAGCAAACAGAAGACATTCATCCGTGTTGTCTTTCTTTCTCTGGTCTTCTTGGTAAACATAAACTGTATTGGGATGCTGGTCTCTGTATACAACATTTCCCTGCGGTGCATACATTGGTCCTTGATACGGAGCCTGATATGGCTGCTGTTGGTAAGGTTGCTGTTGATAAGGCTGTTGCGGGTAAGATTGTGAGTTTGGATATGGTGAATATACAGGAGGTGGTTCGGAGTACGACGGGTTAGCTCCCTGTTGATAGCGTTCAAAGCCGACTCCACTTTGCTGTGGTGGTGCACTGGGATTAAAAGCTGGTGGGTTTGGCGGATAACCACTCATACTGCCACTTTTTAGTGAAACAATGGCCTCTACCAAAAATTGAAAGATCTCACAGTACAGAAATAATTCAAGTTATTAAAGTTCCTCTCCGTTGGCGTTGCCGACGACACAATTTAAAGTAGTTGTTTTCGAATGCTGCAAACAAAAACATTTATTGTAAGATTCGATTTCACTTTCTATAGTAACAGAATTTTAAAATTACGTTATTTTAGGTAAGCTAAAGAAATATATGAATAAACGAAAGCTTTTTTGAACATGATGAATCGAAGTTGCGAAACATGAAATACGTACGTGAGAGATGTCATTAATCATTGATAAGTTAAACAACTTTGCATCACTTACTGCAGCTGCACAACAGACCGTCGAATTTGATCGTCAAGGTACGATAAGATAAAGCAATATGATTCAGGACGAAGACACTATCAATATTTTCTCGGCAAATAAAAGACTGTTTCAAAACTTCACCTTTAAAATATTTTTGCATACTAGTTTCCAGTTTCACGCAGGTTTGATGTTATTTTCGTAAAATGACGTCATTATGACATGTCAGCGCGCGCCTCTCGAGTCGACTCTTTTCTTTGTCGTGAACAGTACAAGTGCGACATATAAAGATAAAAGTACTCCTGGATAGGTTCACAGGTCGGTTTATTTCAGTCACTGAAGCTTGTTTTAGTTTTGGACAGAGTTCTAACTCGCTCGCTAACACACACACACACACTATTTTTCAATTCACCTTAAAACAGTCATATGTGCTACTGGCCTTCTTGAGATTTTCGTGACGTCCCTAACCGCTGTCAACCTTGTTTTTCAAGCCTTTCCGCTCAGGCCATCTGTTTATATTCTTAGTAAACATAAACCAAAGTTTTGCTGAGAGGAAATAGTGGATATAAATAAACTTGTTTTAAAGTGCACTTTTACTGGTATTTATTCGATGAGTGTGAGTGGTAAAATTAGTAACGACATTTTCAAAATTTCATTAGACTTTGTATGAGAAATTCCAATTTTTGCCTTCGATCGTAAAGAATCGATCAAATTGTAAAATAATTTGGTAATAATTTGATCTTGATCTTAAAAGTTGTTTGATGTTGTTTTTTTTCCACCAGAGAACGGGTTATGGGTTCTTGCGAGTGACCTTGGTTTCTAGGTAACAACTATAAAAAACAGTGCACTATTTACTAAATCGAGGGGGCTGAAGTAAGTCCTGACAATGGAAGAAAAATATGTTCTGCAGGAGGAAGAGCGAAAAAGAAATAGTCTAGTATTTTTAGTCGCTTTTGAAACACATTTAAGGTTTCCATGGAAACTAGCTTTAAAGAAAAGGGGTAGTATCATAGTCATGAAAACAAAAAAATATGTATATATACATATTTTTTTGTTTTCATGACTATGATACTACTATGAAAAAAAATTTTTTGTGCAGGTCGAGTGATTGAGCCTCAGCAATCCTTATATATTTTTTAAAAAAATTAATATTTCTAAAATCTGAGCCTCGCAATTCTTATAATATCAAGAAAGTGTGTAAACGCTATAATTTTTGATAATTAACAATTATCCTGGAGGTGTAAGTGATTAGTGGTGGTATTTACCGAGCCGCAAAATTGATTTTATTTCATACATTCCAGCAACGATTGCAATATTTTTCCGCGCGCAAAAGACTGAAACAGCAAGCCGCCCAAAACATTATGTAAGGAATCTTTTGTTGTAAAAACTGTCGTCTCGTTTTCTCGCTGACAGGAAAATTTGCTTAGTTCTGGTAGCGACATTTCTTCAATTGGAGTTTATCGGTTTGTATCTCGCCGCATGCCGCACTCGTACGAAATACAAAATATGAACTCTTTCTAAACAAGATATCGACTTTTTTGGAAGAAAACTATCACCAAAGGAAACGTTTAAAGACATACATGGAAAGCAATGCTCATTAGCATTACTTTTGAATGAAAATATTTGGTACCTTGCATATATTTTTTTTGGAATTGCTTTTTGACTTACACTTGAGTTGCAACTGTTTGATGACCTAAACATACTTTTAAAACACTTTCGTTTTCATAACAACGTCAGCAAATGAGTTTGTTTGTATTCAAATCTTAACCTGGAACACAACGAAATAAAAACATTTTTGCATTTTTGCGATATTTTTTTACTTCAAAGATAAGATTTAGCTTTTTGGTTGATTTTTGAGTGTTGAAAGAATTTCATTAACACTAGAGACGAATCATAAGATGGACTGAGAAGGCCGAGTACAACTGATATCTCAGTAATATAAAATTATTCATGAAAAACGTAATTACTTAAGGCTCTTATTATTATATATTCTGTAGAAAAACACTGAGAACATTAAGATCAGCGTTTTTTTTACATATAATTGCGAAAACACTTCATCAGCTCTAGTGGTTAGTCGGTTAAGCTTTTCGATTTTTCAACAAATCGATCAGTTCTGGGTTCTGGCCACAATTGGTTTGCTTTCTCTTAAAAGGTTTAAGAAACAATAAATATTTGATAAGTAAAATCATCGGTAATTGTTTTTAACACTCCGTTCTTAAATTTATTACTTTTGAATTTAATTTTGAATAAAAACATAATAAAAATTTCTAAAGTATGAAACTGATAATGGCTTGTGACATTTTCCTTCTTTTACTAAAGTGATATTAAAGTATTTTAAATGTTGAAAATTACTTTATACGCAATATATATATATAGCAACTTTCAAAAATAGTTTCATGTAGCTTATACTTTTAGAATGCGAGTTATATAGGAAAACAGACCTTTGCTTGAGTAACTTCCATTGAGAAAGATTAGAGTCTCTGCGTCTTTCTATCAACGTTAATCAGCTGCGTCACAAACGTAAAAAATGAAAAAAAAAACGTTTCCATTTTCCCAGTCAACCAATTGCTCCCTTTCATTTCCAGTTGAATATTTTAATTTAATACCTCGGCTTTAATGGAGCCAATCCGTCGGCCGTCTAAAATTTATGAAAAACTATATACAGCAACTTATATATATAATAATTTTTTCTTCGAGGAAGACTATGTTGATATTACTCATCTTCGATATACTATATATTACGTATCAGAGGAAATAAATTTAGATATATACATATTATCAAGACGCTTTTTATCTTAATCAGTTCGGTATATCACAATCCATTAAAGATATATTTGCAAAATTTCACAAGATTCTCGTGATGTATATAGTTAGCAGCGTCGTTATCAATTAAAACTATACGTCTTATTCATGAGTTGTTTAACGGAACTTTTTTACACTACCTACTTAGTACTTACTAATAGTTTAGTCTATATGTTAACTGAACAGTACTGCCTTTGTCTCATGTTTACACACTGCTATTTCTTCATGTCGGCTGTTAGTGGAACCACAAAGGATACGGCGGCAGTAAAAAACAACACGTACATGCAGCGCAAAGAGCAGCCAGTAGACTCCGGTCTTCCATTTGCCGTCGCTTTATCCAGTTCTCGTCGTATATATAGACTGTAGCTGGTGGTGCAGTCATTGGGTAAGCTTGGTAGGGCTGTTGAGTGAACGCAACTCGAGGAGCATTGCAATTTGGTTCAAAATGCGTAGCCTGGTAGGGATTAGGACCTGGTTCAGAGCTGCCTTGGTAAAGATAATATGGCTGGTACTGCGGAACGGCCGATGACGGCGGAAAGTTTGGCGTATCTATGACCACTGCTTCACCACGATGACTCATCTTGAAATCAGGAATTTCAATTACGTTTCTTTCTTGCAGGCAAACGCAATTTAAAAGTTCTGCAAAAGTATCTTGTGGTGCGAAATAAGTTAGGAGTTTATTGCAGGCTGTGCTTTGTGGATACAAAGTAATTTCTGAATCGGTAGAAATTGGTTAAGAAGTTTTCAGTACGAAAAAGTAAATAAAAGCAGCTGGAACAATTATCAGTTGCAGCTAAAGTAAGCTATTCTGAATCACAACTGGTCTAAGATTTGATAATTTCAGTTGGTGTGAAATTTTTGCGTATACGCATTCGTTTTCTGGATCTAATCAAGTATCTTCTGCCGGTTTTCCCCACTTTATCGCAACTTTGACTTCTATGTTTAAAATTAAAGACTTCAGGTCCTTAGCAGTTCCGTCCAATCACTTGCTTTAATTGTTTGCCAGCCTGTCAGTTCCAAATTACCAATAGTCTACGCAAACAAAAGTTTTAAAATGGTTTTTCTGTTCCAATGCTATAGCCATGTACTCTCACTGAACTTTGTTGGATGTCTGACCAGAAAATCGAATTGAAGCGCAAAGACGGGTTTTCTTCGGATTTATCAACAACTACAGTCTGGCATTCGTGCCTGCTTTGTCATTCATTGGTTTAAGTTGAGTAAATGAGATGTTTTAATGTGGCTCAAATGCGCATTTTTGTTTGTCTTTAAAGATAAATCCGAAGTCAAAATTAGAATTACAAACATCATGAAGATATTAACAGGTGAAATTTAAATGCGTTCGTCTTATTGGCTAAATTTATAGCAATAGGGGATGAGTTATGATTTAACTGATTTGAAATTTAAAAAAGTGTTCATAATATTAGAAACTATATTTCAAGACGTTAAATGGATTTTGTTTACAGGTTTATGTAAGCATTCGGGTCTTAATTTCATTTTATCATTTTTTTTCACTAGAATTAGAGCGTTGCTAATTTTCGTTATAATGCTATAAAAAGTAAAGAAGATATATATAATTTCAAGAGAAAGTTTACAACAAAAATAAAAGGAAATAGTATGTTTATTGTTATTGTCCAAAAGTCCAAATAGAGAATACATATTACTATGATAAAAAAAAAAAGCCTCATAATTTGTTTGTCAATTATTAAAAAAACTTTTAAAATTACAACGATAATTCAGAGAAATGCAAAACCGGCCGCTGAAGTGAGATTGGGCTCTACACGACAGTGCTATAAATATTAAAGAACTGCATTTACTTTATGAAGCATTTAATTTTCGTATTTTTTGGTGCGGCGCTTGTTTGAAACATGAGCTTTTGCAATGCAAATGAGGTGACATATATTTAACATATATATACTTCGTTTCCTTCGTGTTTTTTTTTTTAAACAATTCAACAGGGATCGGACGCGAAAAGGAATGGGTACTAGCATAATATTATTTATGATACTGTACTTTAAAAATAAAATCATTGTTCACTTGCGACTCCGTGGCGCAATGGTAGCGCGTCTGACTCCAGATCAGAAGGTTGCGTGTTCAAGTCACGTCGGGGTCATGGATATTTTTTTTCCATGTTCTGTAAACGATTTTTTTCCTCATTTCTGCTCCAGAACATATGTTTTTTTCAAACTGTAGCTACATGGTTATTACGTTATTGAAATAATTAACTACTTCAATGATGGCTCAAAAAGTAGCCTCAAGGAAATACTTATAAAATAGCAAAGCGCGGCTTTTATAAAGCGTTTGCCTTAAAACAGCACAGAATTCACAAAAATATAAGCGATTCCTTCAAGTAAATAGGGCTGAACAAATGACTATACATCGATATCTCGTCGGAGGTAATTGTTCGCTGTTGGCGATAAAAAACGTTCGCTTCTGCTGGACTTTCTCCGTACCGTCTGGTTGAGAACCATTTTTTCAAAATACCATCTAGCTTATTAGCCTCCTGAAGAAATCCTATCGTCAAGCTTTGCCCCCAGAAGAATTCCTGCCATTTAGCTTAGATCGTGCAGTTTTATAGCTCGGCACGCTGAAGACATCCGCGCTACCTCCAACTCCAAGCCCAGGGGCAAGAGAATCGGCTACAGCCGTTTGTTAAACCCACAACCCGAAAAACTTCCCCCAAAAGAATTCCAGGGATCCTCAACCGGGGTATCAAATTCAATAGCCCACTGCAACAATCCGAAGCTTTGATCTAAAATCGCTTGTCTCTGACGTGTAAAGCCAAAGAAAGATCGATAAGAATGGTACAGTGACTTCCTGTCTCCGTGTGGAATACTGGGTAAGATATCACGTCAAATTCGTCAAGAATTTCATCAAAGGAATAATAGCTGTTTTGCTTCGGTTTCCAATGCTACTTTTGGAGTCTCGGATTGTAATTTCCGTAGTGGAGCGTACTTCAGTAATTATGCATAAGTTAGTTCTTTTCCTTTAATTTCTTCGTGTTTATATATGCACAGTTTAGGTAGTACGCTCCAATAATGGCAATTTTACCCATTTGTGATTTTATATTATAAAAGGCTATAAACGAATTTTCAAAGAACGTTTTAGACCTGTTAATGAATTAAGAGATCCCTTTCTAGCCTTCTAGCTATAGCATTAATTGTTTCCTTTTTATATATTTTTGGGAGTGAGATGGATGGGATTGGATGGCAACTTAATTCATCCTTTGCTTTTTTCAATCACTAATGATAATTGTTTCGCCCATTGCCGGATTAGCTTGCTATTGGCAATTATTTAAATTAAAGTTAAAGTTAAAGTTTTAGTAAAATTACTCAGCTGATTATAGAGTTTCCAGTGCTCTCATTGGTTGAGGCTCACTTCGATTCCCATGAATGATTGTAACGGGCATGAAAACAAGTTTTCAAATCGAAGAAAAACGCTATTCTGAAAAGCACTAAGGATGCAACTAGGTTTGGGATAACACTTTTCAAAGGTAATGCAAATAAAATAAAATGTTATCATTTTGACAATTAATTGTGCTAATTAAATGAAAGATAAAATTCCAGGTGGAAATGTTTCAGATGTTGATACGTGTGACTAAGCAAACGACAACAACAAATGAAATTTTGCACGTATATTATTGCTCACAGTAATGAATTAAAACTGTTTTACTTGCTATTTTATGATATAACGATTTATATATTTATATATATTTACATATTTATAACAATGTGAATGAAGAATGGTTGTTAAATATATACTTAAGTAGTTGTTTTTTGGAGAGAACTGGCATTTCAAAAATGAATGCTTTTATAAAATACTTTGCACAATGTTTTCGTTTTGTTTTTTTAATATTCTAACCCGTGACAAGATAATTGATTTTTACAAAGCAAATATGTTTCTGTAAATAACAGAAGCCTTCCTGGTGTTTGGAAGGTCGTGGGTTCAAGTCCTGTCATAGGCTCAGAATTCTGAGTATTAATTTTTGCAATTGGTTTGAAAAAGAAAACACTACATAGCACTAGTTATTTGCTTTTTCCATCAAATAAATTCCCAAACTTGTGGTCATTTACAGGTTATTGTGCCAACCCATAAAACGGTACCTACATGTAAGGCAAAAATATTAAATCATAATGTATATATGTATGTGAGGGGTTGTTTAAGACAGACAATTCTATTCACAAGTCTAGGACAGTGTGGCATCACTAGTACTACTGGAGGATGGCCTCTTAAAAACCTCTTAATTTTTCTGAGCGTTTTAAGAGGCTTTCACCAGTAAAAAAGCCTCTTAAAACTTGCACTTTGAGAGCTTTTTAAGAGACTTTTTTCTCTTAAAAATCTCTTAAAACAGTCAGAGGGGAACCTCTTAAAAACCTCTTAATTTTCAGTTGATAACTGCCCTCTTAGGGATCCACCATTAGAAAAGTGGAAA
>JAOBBB020244800.1:0-11279 GCA_025331005.2 Zoanthus gigantus | reverse complement strand
TTGCATTACTTGTTTACATACCGCAGACACTATCTATCACCTGATAGCAAGTACGGTAGCCAATCAGATTGCAGTATAATAGAACAATGTTAAGTTAATTTCGCGGCCATTCTAACAACCCAAGTTGTTCGTAGTTTTACATCGAAGTATAAAGGCAAGCGCAGTGAATCTTGGTAGTTTTCTTTGATCCAAGCAAGGTATATGCTTGATGTTTTACATTTGGAACGTTTTATACCGAGAAAGATTTCTTTCCCGACTTATTTATAATGGTTTAAAAAGCAAAATTTTTGCTCATGTTTTGTTTTGTTCGTTCAGTTTTTCACTTTGACGTCTAACCGACACAGGTTGTGTTCATCAGATAGTTAAAGATTTTTCATTTAAAATGAAAGCACAAAAACCTCGAGAATCATTTCATCTGGTGCTCCTTTGGACGAAAATACTCGTTTGAAGTAATTACTTTATAAATAGCTCAGAGACAAGATACGAAAATGATGTAATATAAAACTTATGTTCAGATATCGTAAGGGCTACATCAAAACAGCAAAAGTTGATTAGATTTTTAAAAGTTTTTTGTAGCTTTATTTGTATTTCTGTCTGTGAATAGCAAAGATCATCTCTGTATCCTGGTTTCTCATAATTTTGGAATTTTTTGTTGACCTTGATATTGTATTTTTTTAGTATTATTATATTTACTTAGATTATTGATCTTTTTATCTTCTTTTGTTTCTGTTCTTTTTAGGGAAGTCTTGATATCTTCAGTTACATTTAGCCCCTGTAAGGACTACCCAAGACTCATTTGTTGACCTTGTCGAATTATAATAATTTTCAGGGCACTTTCAGCTTTTGAGCACTTCTAGAAAATTCAATATTAGAATTTTTATTGTATTATCATTTAATATATTTGGTTTCTTAAATGTTTCAGTTATTGATAGATAGTCTCTTTTGTATTGATAGAAATTGGATTGAAAGAGATTTCTTAATTATTAGTAACATTAAGAAATTAATTTTTGTTTTTAAAAAAAGCAAGAAAAAGAATCATAAAAAGTGTCAGATTTGAGTGTTACCTGCAAGAATGTAGGACAAATCACAAAGCATGTGTACTTCAGTGGTTCTATGGACATATTTTGATAAGTTTTTTCGTCTCAGTAAATTGTCTATATTTGATATTTATTGTTACCAATAATAGTGAGATTATCTCACTATTTCCATAAAACTGAAAATCCTTACTTATTTTCCTGCAGAATAGAAAAAATCGTGTTTTTTATTTCTTTTAAAATTATACCCTGTATCCTTTAAGTTTTTAGTTTTTGTTATCATGCCACTGTATAGTTCCAATGCTAAACTTTTCTAAAGAAAAAAAAATTTTTTGATAACGTTTATTTTTTTGGAGGTGGGGAGTTCTTTGAAACAAATGCAAGCAGTTTGAGACTGTGTGAATTAAAAGTTCTCTTAAACCTTGTGATATGAATTTCAATTCAACTTAACCACGTAAATTCATATATGAACAAACATGAATTATAATTTTTATATGCTGCTGAAAATGAGCAGCTAAACCAGGCTTCCTAACACTGGCTGGTCAGTAGTTAAATGAGTTGTCT
Organism: Zoanthus gigantus; assembly: GCA_025331005.2. NCBI lineage: Eukaryota > Metazoa > Cnidaria > Anthozoa > Zoantharia > Zoanthidae > Zoanthus > Zoanthus gigantus. The sequence goes on along the minus strand of JAOBBB020244800.1, from coordinate 9,681 downwards.
CCTCAAGTGTTCTGGCCACCTCCAAAAGCAAAAATACTATTTTTTCTTTCAAAATTGAGCTGTAAAAACCAAACAAAGTTAAAAAAACAAATTATAGTTACTTTAAGGCTTTTATGTGTCATATATAACATATAATAATTATTAAAAATAGACCTATATGGATTACACATATAAAATCTAGTTTTTAAAAAACTAACATTTTGGCCACTCTTGTGGTGGCCTTCATCAGAATAAAGAAATAGAATCAATTGAGAGTGTATATGTACAGTGATATACATAAGAATGAGTAAAAATATGTAAGAACAATAGTGGTATTCTGGCGTAAAAACAAGTTCGTTTGCAGTTTTTCAACAAGTGAAATTTAGTACAAAGACTACAACTATAAAACAATGCAGCTGACTATTTCTGATCCATTAATATTCCAGTTTTCTCTTGACATCTTAATGTGGGCATCGCACAACCATACAGTATGTGTATTTATTAAGTCTAAAAGCAGCTTCACTTAACAAATGCAGCCATTGCAAAGATAGCAGTCAATGTTGTGCAAGAGTTTTGAAAACATTTATCACATTGTGGCAGTCATTGATCACTTGAAAGCCAAATTAATTGCATCATCTGATCATCATCTTCGTTTAACATCCCTAGTTTCCCACTCCTGGGGTTGAACATAATCATATGAGTTGCCTCCACTGTTGTCTATCCACTGCCATATCTTCTGTGATGTTCAACTTCCCCATGTCTTCTTCCACTACCTTGCTCACATGTATGTTGATTGATTTATGTGACAGAAGACAAAAGAGAATTTTAAAAGGGCATTTTAAAGTGTCTATATAAGAAACTAAATTTTTATGGATATTTGTGTTTTTTTTTAAACTAAAAGAATTTTTTAACTCAGTGTCAGTTATTGCTTTATAGTTATGTAGCTAAGTTTTTCAAAAAATTATTAATGACAGAAATACTAACTTGTTCTCCTAAATACTCGATAAGTTATAATTTTCATCCATTTTGTTTTGTAGTTGGTACTATGGAAAGATTACAAGACAGAAAGCTGAAGAAATATTGCAGAAAGTGAATATTGATGGAGCGTACTTGATAAGAGAAAGTGAAAGTTCACCAGGTAGGATGGTGTTTTCTGTACGGGTAACAATAAGAATATCAATCATTGTAGATACTATTAGGCCAGAGCAACTCAGGGGATAATTTCCGTACTAGGGGTTACCTAATTATGCATGCAGTTTTTATATTACTGTAGAAGTTAGGGTCTGGTTAAGGGTTTGTTTGCATGATTAAACAATAGCATGCTGGTCATATCGAAATTTTACCCAACTCGGTTTCTGAAAGCACTGATCTGCCTTGACTTGAGAGAAAACGTGAAGAATAAATCAAAGGGCTCTTAGAGCCAGCTCATTCATGTGATAGAAAATAATATTAAACCTTCTAATGATTAAATCATAATTTTTTTCCAAATGTTTTAATATCAAATTGTATTACAAAGTAAAAAAAAGGCATTATAGGCAATATCAAGTTAAAAAAAACTAAAATAAACGAAGTTCAGTATAGGCCTTGAACTAGGTCCGTGCACACGAAAGTCAAAAGTTCTACCATGCTCACAGGACACTTTCACTTCCGTCTACAGTCCACAATTTCCGTCCACAAATTCAGTCTACAACCACTTCTGTCAACATTTCACCCCCACAATACTTATTCGTTGCTCACACACGCGCGTGCATGAGCTAAAAATGGCACAGAAATTTAACATATGTTAATTTGCACTACACATGTAATCAATATTTTTAACCACAACAGGTTAGTTGATCCCAGTTCAGTTGTTTTATTCTTTAAATAAAGGGAAAGAATTCTAGAGACTTAAACTGTATTAAACTGAAATTTTAATTTCCATAACTTGTTGATGGGAAAAGGCCAGTATTGAGGAAGATATCGTCCCAGGCAAGTCACCGTGGAGTTATTTCCATTGTATGCTTTTTACCATTGGATCTTTTTTTGCCATTGCATGTTTTTTTGCCATTTCATCTCGCTCAACAAATATATGTAGCCAAGCAAAAACAAAGGAGGTCGGTGGAATCCTGCCTGTAGCAATAACACTAAAAAAATATGTAGTTTTCCGAGTGTTAGGGAGATCACTAAGATACGGTCCTAAGAGACCGTTTTCATGTTAACGGGACAGAGTTATTTGCAAAATGAGAGTGGTTTTCAGTCCGATTAGTCTTGCTAGTCGAATCAGGTCACTCTTTATTAATAATAAACATGCTCTAAAAATATGTTATAAAATTACCGGGTTTTTTTTAAATCTTTTTAGATGAGTTTTTACATCGTCCTACTGACGCCATTGTCAAGCTAAAGTAAATATATGCAAATAACTTAAATGATATACTAATGAATCAATTTAAGTGCAAGTACAGAAAAAATATAACTATTGTTTAGAGAAAGAAAAAAGAAAAAGGTGTTAGGTAAATAACTTTGCACGGATTGAGTCAGATTGAGAGTTGAGACAGGGTTTGAGTTTTCTGATAAAAAAACATTCATAAATGAGGCAGTCAAATTTGTTCCTTTATTTTCAGAGAACTGAGAAAGAGAAGAATTATGTAGGTTATCAGTGTTAGTGTCGTGTCTCTCAATGATGTGCTTGCCCACCACGGAACTTTTACTTTTGTGTTCAACAATGCGTTGATGTAAGTGCCGGCGTGTGTAGCAGACATAATCTGCATCGCACATATCACATTTGTAATAATAGACAACGCCTTGTTGATTTACAATCTTGGGCTTCCTCTCCCGTCTTTTGATGATTTTGCCGATCTTCTGGCTTATAAACACCAGTTCAATGAATGAGTTGCCAGTAACCAGACCCCTCTCTTCTTTGTAGTGCATTCTGGGTACGCCAAGAGGCAAACAAGATGTTATGAACAAGGAAGACTGTGTGGATTTTATAGTTTAAGTACTTTTACTGCTTTTAATCGCGTTCGAAAGGAAGTTATTATGAAAACTTCAACGAACAAGGACTCAAGCAATACTTAGGCCTCGATTATGTAAGATTTTAATGCTTATTCGTTGTGATATATCGATAAAATAACTCACATTCTATCGGAAGTGTGATTGTGAAATGTACACAATTTCACATTTTTTTGATAGAAAATTAATTCTTGCAAGAATGTTTGTATATTGTTACATTACAGTTGTTTCATAAGAAAAGCAAAAATATTTAGCTTTCCCTACTTATTTTTCAAATTCGTCACATTAACAAGTTCGTTTTGAAATAATAAAAAAGTCCGTTTTCCTTGATTCTTGATCCATTTCCAATTGCTTTCTTTAGAGTTAATTTCTCTTTAATCATTGTTTCACCACAGCATGCCAAGTTTACACCTTGTTTGATATCCTATTTTAAGAAACAATTTCAACAAGTTAGTTTCCGTCCCCACGAACAACTTCTTTTCTGTTTTCATACATCATTGATTTGTACAGAGCTCTCTCAGAGTCAAATAAAAATAGCTACAAAGAAAGTTCACTTCCTCTCACTCAACTACGAGTACTTTATTGTGAAAATATCGTGTATATCGACACATATATCATATAAGACCAGCTAGCTTGCAACATTCGTGTGTACATTTCACAATCACACTTCCTATAGAATGAGAGTTATTTTATCGATATGTCACAACGAATAAGCATTAAAAACTTACATAATCGACGCCTAAGCATTGCTTGAGTCCTCGTTCGTTGAATTTTTCATAACTTCCTTTCGAACGCGATTAAAAACAGTAAAAGTACTTAAACTATAAAATCCACACAGTCTTTCTTGTTTATAACATCGTGTTTGCCCCTTGGCGTACCCAGAATGCATTGCTAAGAAGAGAGGGGTCTGGTTACTGGCAACTCATTCATTTTCCACGTGTTGCCTCGCTTTGATGTTAAATGCTTTCAAGATGGCGGGCTATTAAAAAGCGAATGAAAATACAACAGCAGAGCGTCTCGTCGGTTCGATTACAATCCGTTGTTCTATAAAATGAGTCCCCGCGCTGCTCCCGGAAAAGGAGGATGCGGGAGCCCTAAGGCTAAAGTAATTTGAAGACAAGAAAACCTATAATGGACTATATTTGGAATTTTAAAATGTGGTTACGTCTTGTGAAAAAGAATCCACGAAACGAACTGGACATTTCCTGAGTTAGAAATAAATTTTTCTGAATACAAACATTCGTCTAAAGTTTGACCAAGTTACAATCGGTTATCGGTTAGAATTTATTTACCTCAAGTCGGTAATTTTTTATTCGTTTTGTCGGTAGTCATGCAGTAATAATTATTTTTCGCCCTTTGTCCCCGTTCAGTTAACGCCACTATTATCCTCCAAAAACCATACGTCGTATGATTCCATATTCGTCTTGTGATTGGCTCATCCAAGTGTACACATATTCCATTTTGCTCAGCAAAAAAGGCTTGTGGTTTTATCAGTTTTCTAAAATTCCTCGCACGGCCCGGTGCCCTGTCGTCGCTTGGCTGGAACGTTGGCAATGAATGCAACTGAAATGTAATGTAATCTTTTAACGATCTGCAACTAAGGACAGCCAATATAATGTTATTCTATTTCTGTTGTCAAACGTTTAAAAAATGGGGTTTAATAAATTGAAGTTTATGAGGGTTACCTGAGAAAAAACCAAATGTTTGTTGTGAAAGACAAATCTATGACCAGATCGGTTTTGTGTTTCTGTAAGAACGACTAGCACATCGTACTTTCAAAGTGAAATTTGTTGCAATTGTGCTTTATCAGCAATTCAAAATAAATGGTAAAGGTAAAAAAAAAAAAAAAAAAAGACGCCAAAAATTTACCAAAATTCAATATGTAACGTAATATGTTTCAGGAAATCACAAAATGACCAGTCAACAGATTACTATAACACCATGCATGTGTAATCTTTTTTACCTTGACATTGCCTTAAAAGTATCAGCAGCCTGCTGTGACTAAGAAAGAAATTCAAAAAAGCTGAATAAACCGCTAATGGGTTAAGTGTCTGTTTTGAAAACCTTGCTCTTCCAGTCTTCCTGTTGTTTTCTTTTTGTTGTCTTTTTTTTATTTATCTGTGCACTAAACCGAACTTCTACGCGGTATCCTTGAAAACAGAATATTTTGAAATACTTTTAAAAAATAAGTAAAGGTCCAACTAATAAAGCTTTCGAAAGCAGAGCTCTAGCAAATTAGCTTGGACTAGACCCACGCTCAAAATGTGAACTCCAGTCTTGACTAGTACTTTCTTCACTCAGCGATTATCTCAATGAGGTTCTCGAATTACTTATTCAATTCAATAGTTCTTTTATTTCATTTAAAGAAAGATATTAAGCGAGTATATACTTAAATTTATTCTCCAAAACCTTTATTTGGTGTGTATTCTTGTTTTTACCATTGAGCTGAACTTTTGATATCTTTCCACAGCCCACTATAGTGCGTAGTGGTGTGAACTTATGGTCATGTGTGAATTGTGGTTCTCAACCTGAAATACGGCAACTTTTTAAAAAAGCTCAGAAAAGGCTGCATTTTCGTGTATTCTGTGTTTAAGTTATTTGTATTTTGAGTCAGAAGTTGACATTGTGTGACTTTGTACAACTTTGTCCTCTCAGGTGCAGGAGCATGGCGAAATATTCAGTTCATAAACTTACTAGACCAGTTGATCAGACTTTTTTAACTTGTTAACAAATAATTTCAAAAGGGACTAACTTATTCCTTATTATAAATTAGCTAGACAACCAAAAGGAAATGTAGAGGAAGCAAGCTACCTAGAACTTGTTCCATTACTGTCGACAGCTTAACTACAGAATACCCCGCAACTGTCGGTAATTTATTCGTGCGCAGTTAAATCAAGAACAGTTGCGGGATATTCTGTAGTTACTCCCTGTCAACTCTTTGCCATTTTTAAAATGCATTTATCATTTTATTGTTTCGTTTGAATTTTAGCATTTCAAAATTTTCAAAACTTTATAGAACACAACCTTAACAAAGGAGATTTTAAAATCTGACGAATGAAACTATCATGCTTTCCACTTGTGCAAACAGCCCATTTTACATTAACCAATCACGTACATGGAACGGAATGATCAAGATATATAAGTTAATTAACCCAAGGTGTTTACGTTTATGAATCAAATACAACTATGTATACACCTTTCAGATAAGGTTACATAAACGAAGGCGGGAAACCTTTGCCTGAACTCTAAAAGTTAAGTTCTTTACCTGCTCACCAAACAAATCTGCCCTTAACCACGAAGAAAGAAACTTCTGACAGAATATTTTATTTGGGCCTTTGAATATATTTTCAAAAAGATAGACATTCCCGCCAGGATCAATGATCACGTAACGTAACGACACTTGAAACAGCGACATACTTGGTTCATTGGACATAATTGCGCGAGTCAACTGAATTGAGTTTCTACATAGACCATGGCGTTTTTTAACCCACACAAAACATATCCCGAAAGACCATCAACATGGATGGAAGAAACACAAATTGGACCATATCGTAAAATCGACAATCGTTCTAGAGCTCCCCAAAACAGATCGCATGGGCACCAAAAACCTCCTTTGACAAGGAACCCAACTTTTGAAAGTTTCGACGACGAACCTTTTCGTTCTAAAAAAGAAATTGTTACAACGAAAAACGGTGCTATCCGTAAAACCATGCGGACAGTAGAAGTTACAAGAACAGGTCCAAGAGAATGTTTTATTGACAACCCAAGCGATAGTAATTCTCGTGTCAGTAAAAGTATGGAGCTTCAGCTGAACAGAAAAGTCTTAATACTTATAAGCGTCGTGTGTTTGGTTTCTTTACTATCGCTAGCTCTAACAATCTTGTTAGTTTTGGGGAAAATTGAAGCTGGCTGTTCGTGTAGTTCAAACGCAGGTAAGGCAAAGATTTTTGTACAATGCCATAGTTTAGCAGAAACTACTTGTGGGAGGTATTTCTTAAAAAACATTTCTGGTATATAGTAAATAATTAACCACAACTTTGACTAACATATAAGTAACATGAGTAGGTAAAAAACCGTGACCGGATATAGATAATATAAACAAATGTATGGGATGTTTTCCTCTCTAATGTCATAACAGGGTTTTGTTTTTGAAGTGAGTCTGCTAACACTTCGCTATGGCAAGACTCTTACAATACCGTGGGAATAATCCTTTAACCCTCGGATAAATTTTAGTCATCTTCTAACTCGTTTTTAATTTATCCTGTGTTTGTAGAGTGGGTCATTTAATCCCATTACGGGATATTATTCAGACAAACTGTTTATGTCTGAAGAAAAGTAAGCCACATCCTAGTTAATTAACTTGTCATTTCAGATGAAAGTAAACATTATTTAAAATAGTTCAATTTTCACGTTTTTATTTTTGTTTATCAACGGAGATTTAGCAGCTTTTTTTTCGGAAGTTTTCATTAAGTGTTGGCATTTTCTTTTCATGTGCGGTTGCCGGCAAGCTTACAAGCTAATGTTGAATAGATCCAATCTCGGTCGGTGTACTCTTTTTAATGAAAATGATAGATTAACAGTTATAAAATAGTTTGCATGTTTTTATTTCCTAATATGTATTTTAGACTAACCACGGAAACACATGGGGGAAATTATATTATCTAATCAGTAATGGTTTTTAACTGATGAAAAAAGATTGTTGCTTGCGTTCGAATGTGCGTATCTCGGTGATATCACAGAATATTCATAAATCAAAGTGTAACTTTTACAGCATCATAATCAACAAAATTTACTACCCAGAAAAACAAATACAATGCCCCCTGGTGATTATGAAAGCTTTTGTTTGTATAATGTTTCCTTTTCATCTGGTGATATCTAATTCGACTCACCACACTGAATGCATAATCGGGCGGGAACTTTATCGCTTTCAACACAGTTCGGAAGTCATATTTTAAAACAAGTATTGGCATTCCAGCCATACCTATTCCTGGGTTGTCTAGACCACAGCAATGTCAGGTTTGATTTTATACATTTACAGATCAGCAAGACAAGACAAACCTGTGCGACGTAGCTAGTTCTGATGAGTTTGCCATAAATTCCTGGAGTTTATTTCGTCTGAGTACTGCTCATTTTAGATTTGTTTTTTTTTATACAAGTTCAAGTGAACACAATTGAGTTTAAAAAACGTTTTACAACGTTTTTATTTATTTTTGTAGCGGTTTATCACACAATACGTTGTAAAAAAACTGCATCACTATGGATACGTGGAATAGTTAATGACTGGTTCTCTTCGTACTAATTCAATCGGCCGTTCTCAAACTACACAACTTGCATAAAAAAGTAACAATAGCAGGGACGCCTCAGGGATCAGTCCTGGGGCCACTTTTGTTTATCATCTCTATCAATGATATTTTTAACTCGTCTTATAAATTTTTTTTAAAATTTATTTGCTGACGATACCAATTTGCTGTTTGCATATAAAAGTTTAAAAATTAACGCTTGAAAATATCACTAACCAAAAGATCTCTCACATCCAGAATTGGCTGACTGCAAATAAACTGCCTCTTAATGGCAAGAACTAAAATTTTATCCCTACCATAAACAACAAAGCTATCAAGTTTATCTTAAAGTTTTTGGCAATAAAAGTAACTCGTACAATTCCCTTAAACATAACGATTATGTACTGAAGATATCTAGGACTACTTATCCATAACACGTTCACATGGAAACATGACATGCATAAGCTACATTACTTACAAAATAATTTAAATATTAGGTGTATTATAGCTCATTTAAGACACTTCGTCCCAATCACAAACGAAAAACATTTACAGTTCCCTCATACTCCCGCATCTATCGTATGATGGGGGCCTGGCAGCCATGCTTCCAAAATTTACTATTCTTTAAAAACGTGTTATGCACGTCATTTATTTTGAGAAGTATTCATCTCATGCAATTCCTCTTTTTTCTAGCTGCCAACATCTTGTCCTTTAATTACAATGCTTTACTTCAAGTCTGTGTCTACTGAATTTAAAAGTTCTATAACAGTTTATTTATTGCTTCTGATCAGGTACATAAGCAAAAAACCAGATCGTCTGCGAATGGACATTTTAAATTTATTTACGATTGAATATACAAAAATATTCATTTTCGCGAACTGGCACAAAAATATGGAATAGCAGTCCTCTACATTTGCTTAAACGTCCAAAACGTTTTTGAAGAAAACTTTACACGCAAAATTGTTACAAATACTTTCAGAGGAACACTTATTCCTCTGCCGTGTCAAAAAATTCATTTTTGCTTCTGTCAGAAACACAGGTAACCCAGAATATACTGTGTGCTGCGTCTTGTTTTAAAAATTTGATTCAGAAAGTGACTATTTAGTTTGATTCGACAAATTTGACAGTTTACAATATGTCACAAGTTCGGCATTTGAGAACACCGTAAGAATCAAAGGGCTCTTAGAGCCAGCTCATTCATGAAATGGGCAATAATATTAAACAGTCTAATGATTAAATCATTTTTTTTTCCAAATGTTTTAATATTAAATTGTATTACAAAGGCATGATAGGCAATTTTAAGTTATCAATCAATCAATCCAATTTTGATCCGGGTTTATCCTGTAAACAAGGGTGGTCGGATTTACCCCACTCTAACAGCAATCTCTCCAACTCCCACTCTCCATCTCGCTCGATTCAAGGCATCCTCCTTCTC
>JAOBBB020244717.1:0-11159 GCA_025331005.2 Zoanthus gigantus | reverse complement strand
TGGGCTGGTGTTCAGTCACGGTCGACGAAGGTATGGAGCAGGACTGGGCTGGTGTTCAGTCACGGTCGACGAAGGTAGTGAGCAGGACTGGGCTGGTGTTCAGTCATGGTCAGGACGAAGGTATGGAGCAGAACTGGGCTGGTGTTCAGTCACGGTCGACGAAGGTATGGAGTAGAACTGGGCTGGTGTTCAGTCACGGTCGACGAAGGTATGGAGCAGGACTGGGCTGGTGTTCAGTCACGGTCGACGAAGGTATGGAGCAGGACTGGGCTGATGTTCAGTCACGGTCGACGAAGGTATGGAGGAGAACTGGGCTGGTGTTCAGTCATGGTCAGGACGATGGTATAGAGCAGAACTGAGCTGGTGTTCAGTCATGGTCAGGACGAAAGTATGGAGCAGGACTGGGCTGGTGCTCTGTCACGGTCAGGACGAAGGATTAAGAGGTCTGAAGAAGAGTGAATGCTGCGCTATTTAGCTGCAAACAGAGTGCTCAGTTGCTGTTAAAATCTAACGAGCCGGGGCGGTAAGATAACTGAATCAGAAATGGCTATTTGCTCTTGATGAAATAACCAAGAGGCAAATTGGCTTACGAGCATCTTGATTTATCAAGCCGATACTTTAATTCGTGATCAGGCAATGCTACAAGTAACCTTGTAAGCAGGGTTGGCAGGCGAAGATAAGAGGCCATGGAAAGTAATAAAACGGGACAAGGTAAAATTGTGATAATTTTTAGGCAGAACAATTGATATCGAGGTTTATTTTCATAGCGCACAAAAACAGGGAAAAAAATCGATCGCAAAAGAAGAAAGGAAGCGACTGAGAAGCAACAACAAAATATCACCGAGAAGGGAAGGAAAAATTGGTCTATTCTGCTGAAAGAATGTAAAACGGTCGGTGCGTTATGTTATGTGGAAGAGGCACAGCCTAAATACCAGACGATTTCCAATACTGATACTAGAGAGGGGGTTTGTTAATTGAAGACAGAGTTATGGGAGTCGCAAGAGACTGAGAATAAGGACACGAAAAGGTTACAGGACTTGGAGGGTGCTATCGTCAGGAGTGCCACCTCCCCCCGAACTCAGGCAGCTTGAGTTCACCTTAAGAGGAGAAACTAGAGCGCTCCAGGATCGGACAGGCTCGATAATTACTGGTGGAAACAAGTGTATGTACTTAAAGACAAAGTTGCGTCGCGCGAGTGTTCATGGCAATCTCTGAGGGGAGACTTGGGATAACATGTGGTTCATAACATGCTTACAAAAACCCTATGGATAGTCACTTGGATGAATTTGATCTAATGGAGGGGCAACAAAGGGGCCAAAGCTGGCTGTAGCGGCACGACCGACAACCTAATGATGGGCAAATAGTGACTATATTATCACAGGGTTAAGAGAAACCTAAGCATGGCTTGGGAACACGTTAAGCCTATGATTCGGTCGTCCATAACTGGTTCACTGAGGTCTTGAGGATACGTCGCGTTCAAGTTGTTATGTGGAACGATTAGTCATCCCCCTGCTAGCTGGAATACCAAGATTGTTGCTGTGACTAAGCAGGGGCCCAAGATCTTTAGTTAGATCTTGTTCATGATGGGGCTTCCTCGAGGAGACTCCCTTTGTCTGAATCTCGTTACCTTGTGGCTGCTGGGTGCCACCGAGCGATATAGGCCTCCAAAACCTACTGACACAAAGGTAACTCACCTGTTATACATAGCCAATGTTAAGGTGTTAGCGTCGACTGAGACCAAGCTAAACAGAGTATTGAGGTCCATTAGCACCACCATGCCGGGTATGGCTTCACCCTAGAAACCTACGAAATGCAAGGCCCTTCATGTCAGAAGGGCCACAAGTGCAAGACGCAGTTGGGACAAAGCTAACCAGTCTTCTGTGGTTCACAGTCTCAAGCCTAGGTACAGTTCTTAGGAGTTCAAGAAACATTGACACAAGATGAAAAGCTGGCAAATGAATGTGCAGCAAAGGTGTATCTGAAAAGGTTACTGGTGCTATGGTAAAGCTCTCTGTCAGATATTAACCGTGTGAAAACTAGCAACCAGTTCGCAATGCCAGTCTTATTTTACTTAACGTGGGCTCAACACCGGCCAATCATGGAACTACAGGTTATTGATAAAGAGGTTAGGAAGATCATCTGTACATGTGAAAACGGTGGGAAGCATTCCCTCAGCTTGACAGTAGTGATGTATTTTGCAACAGAAAAAGCGGGCGTGGGCTGCACTCCGTTGAACGCGAGTACAAGTTACCAAAGATCAAGTCTAGACCAAACAAGAAAGATACTTTTTATCAGCAGGGACTACTACATGTTGAGAAAGATGTAGAAAGCTACCATCTCGAGTTGTTTTAACAAAGTGAGAACTTTCAAAGCCATCGTCACTTGACGTTCCAAGAGGGAATAACAGTAATGATTTAAAGTGGCGTCGGTGTTTCTTAAGAAACGTGAGTGGATAGAAAATTTTAAGTTATACATCGCTGAAAATTAATAAACAGGCACTGAAGTTTCGGAGGTTAGTACTTAGTCGGAGTGAAGATGGAATTATAGGAAGATTAGGGATTGTAGGAATATTAGGGATTTTAGGAATATTTGGAACTGAAGGAATATCAGGGATTGTAGGAATATTTGGAATTGTAGGAATTCAGCGAATATCATAGGAACTCTCTATAGTTTTACTATCAGGGAACTTTAGATGATTTATTACATTTATATCTTTTATCATATTTTAATTCATTAGATGTTTCCCTTCAGAGTGCATAGGCTACGCTGTGCACACTATGTTGTTCTGTTTTAGCATCCATACGTTCATCAACCATGCTATCGGCCTACTCTTCTGATTAGAAAAAAAAAGATAAATCTTTATAAACTTGGATTTAAAGTAAGCTGAAATGGTAATATCTCCGAACAAATTATTGGTATTTAATATACGAGATTTTCTGCATAAAATTTTAGAATGGCAAATCCTAAAAAAAAAAGTGGGAATTTTTTTAAATCAAAATGTTGGACGATTGAAATATATGTCTTTTTTCTTTGACTGAATCCTTTTTTGCTACTACAAAACTAATAAATAAATGGCAGATGTTGTACGTGTAACTAAACTTGTCAGGTAGCCAATATGTTTCAGCGCGGAAAAGACCAGGATCTGCAACCATAGATAGCTGTTTCGTTCTTCTTGGGACTTGTCAGTATGTTGTAGCAGAGAATTAACCGCTAGTACGAATACCAAAGATTTAACCATGCTCAGTAACTTAATACCATTCAAACGCATCATATCCGGTGAAAAACAGAAAAAACAAAAACAACAACAACAACAACGACAACAACTCAGCAGAAAAGCACGTGCCAAACCATGTTTTTTAAGAAACGGCACATTTGATCAGAGAAGACCTATGTATTACAAAAAGACCGGGTACGAAAGGCCGTCTGTGAATTTTTCTGTGAAGACCTATCAGTCATATATAGACATGCAGAACTAATAAATGAATGGTTTACGTAGTACGTGAAAATAAACTAGTCCGTGAAATATATAAATTGGAGCTCAAAAAAGCCTCCTGAGTCCTTTTTGGGACTCGTTAGTACACAGAGTTGCAAAGAATAACCCGCCAGTAAGAATACCAACGGTTTAATCATGCTAAGAAACTGTAAAGGCGGTGTTACATCCACGGAAAATTCTGCTCTTACAGAAACTAAACGCACTGTTATTTTCAAGGAGTTATTTTTACTCCAAGGGGGGAGTAGAAATTACTCTTTTATGAGGAGTACTTTTTATGGAGTTATAAGTACTCCCATTTTAGAGTTAAAACGACTCCAATATGAGGGTAACAAATTCCACTCCTAAACTGGAGTAACTTTTACTCCCCAATAATGACCAGCCAAGTTTACCCCCCAAGACAAGAGAGTAATTTTTACTCTAGTGTCTTACAAAAGGAGTTGATTTAACTCTTTTTCTGGGAAGGGTTAAAATTACTCCAATAAGACAGAGTAAAAATAACTCCTAACCAAGTTTCAAAATCCTAGAGTCATTAGTACTCCACAAAATATGGAGTAAAAAATACTCCATTTCTTGAGTCAAACTTTTGTTGTGTGTCTTTCTAAACCAAGAGGATGCAGCGACTAAAAACTCCCGCCAAAGCGCAATTTTTACATATTTGTGGAGGGAGGTACATACGCTTGGTAGCTTACAAGAAAGCCGATACTATTATTTTTCCTTAACTTGAAAATGAATATGTGTAAAAGTAAATGAATTAAAAGAATGTGCGTCCAGTATATCTTACAGTAAGAGCAATAAAATATCATGAAGCAGTTAATTCCTTTCAGTCCCACCCCCATGGGAATATTTTTGTAAGCGTGATCACGTGGTTCATTTTAAGTAACGTCATGTATCCTAATTAAGAATCACTTAGTGGGGTCCTTCTCACATGCACACGTTTTAAGTGTATTATAAAGTTCAGCCAAACACATTTCCATTTTAGCTCGTGGAACGCTGCAATTAAGTACCCAAGATTACAAGGATTTACTATTGTGTAAGTATAATGCTGTAATTACTTAGGGGTCACGGATCTTGTTGGGTTAAGTGAACCTTTGTCTGCTGGCTTTTGCGTTGTTCTTGTTCGAGGGTTTCACAGCTAACGCTCAACGTTTGTGGAAATATTTTTTCAGGATTATGGACACAGATCTTAAAAAAGAATTACTTCATGCTGGAGTTAAGCAACAAACCATCGATATTTTGGAGGATGAAGAGGTATTTTCATGCATTTTATTTACATATAAAGGTCTTGTGGATTTTGGCGCGCATTTCAATTTCGCCATCTTTATCGTTTTAGGCGACTGCAAAGAACATCTCAATCAAATTTCAACTGAAATTTGGCTGGTTTTCCGGAATAGAAAACTTGGCGATCAACGAAACTTCGTTAACAAAATGTCAGCTTTCATCATTAAGTGTAAAACAATAATTTCATAATTTCATTCAACTCGATGAACTCTGTGACTGCGCGTGGCATCACGCCATTTGCTGCCGCCATTCATGAAAGTTGTTTTGTTTAAAAGTGGTTTGTTTGTAGCTTTTTTGGCCTGAACTATATAATAAACAAATAATAGCATGTCTTATGATACATTTATACCATACGATTACTTGTTTAAAATCATATACATAAAATTACCGAGCAAGTCCCGTTGTGAACACCGGCAAAACTCAGTTAAAACAGCTTTGGACTTTGGACTTTGCGCGTCACACTACGCCATTTTCAAGAGTTCACGGCTCCGGCAACGCCTTCTCTCAAAACAACTCGACGAACTTTCGTTATTTCAAATTACCGGCCCAAATTACCTTACATCAGTAACTTCTCTAAACTTGCCGATATAAGAATTAAAACGCTATGTAAAAACCTTTGCTCGGAATTTAAAATAAAACTGTTTTTTTCTTCTTTCAAAATAAAAAAAAACTTTTTCACTTTTAAAGATCCTATTCCCGATGCTCTAAAATCCTATTTTGTATATGAATTTACTTGTGCCGGATGTAACTCCCGTTATGTTGGCGAGTCTACTCGCCATTTTTCATTAACAACTTAAATAGTTAAAACCCGAACTCAACCAATGTTGAGGTAAAACACATGAAAACAGCATTTATTTTCTAATTTTTAGTTTATCTGGTTAATTGACCTTTTAGTTTCACTTTGTATTTCAATTAGATAGCTATTCAAACTAGGACCTATTATTGAAATTAGGTAACTGTTTGAATTAGCAACCACAACAATTGTACATTTATAATTGTATTTAATAAGTTAGAACAAACTTTTTAAGTCACTCCTGAAAAATGGCATAAGATATGCCGAAACATGTCAAGTTTGAAAATAAAAACTTTTTTCATTTATCTGAAAGTAATTGTATTGTTTATTATCCGATCAGATTTTAGTGTTGCGATATTACACGAAATTACACATTTGCACAGAATTACAAAGTAGTTGCATAGCTCTTATTCAATCAGCTTTCAGTAATTTTTTTAATATGTAAGTGATTTATGCATGAAATGTGTGAAAACCAATATTTATGGCAACCAGCCGCATTGCATTTGCAAATCTGCTCACTAACAGTTCATAATGTTCAGAATGTTTATTGATCTGAGACTTGAATTCCTGTTTGGCAAGCCTGGATGAATATTTCTGTGATTTCAAATTTGGTTTAAGCCTGCAAAAATGAGGAGCAAGCTTACTAGCAGAAGTTTACAATAGATTTGAGCATAAGCAAGAACATTTTTCAGGAGTTGTTCCTTTCTTCTGAGGTCATGATTTTTAATCCTTCTTTTTTCTCTTCACAGCTATACTGTGCAGACCTCATTTCAAATGTCACTGATGAATGTCTTCATAATTCTGGATTAAAGGCAGGCCAGATTGGCATTTTGAGGAAGTTTATAAAAGCCATGAATACTAAGGTAATAGCATCTTTGCAAGATTTCCTCATGCAGCCCAGAAGGCAGAAACCACCAGTTATCATGATTCCGGTACTTCTCAAAGAACACAAGGATAACCACACCATTAAAGTGTGCAAGGTAAAAATGTTGACCCCTATAATCTGTATCTTACATTAAATCATATCCTGTGTTGCTTGTTGCAATTGCAACCCGCCTGTTAAAGCAGGTTTATCTTTTAATTTCCGTGTAGAGTCTTCCTCCCTTGTCAACTTTGTCATTTACTCCTTATTTTGGGACTTTCAAGGATAAATTTACTTTGTAATGTTCAAAATCAGTGCAGCATTATTATTGTTCATTCATGATCTTTCATGTATCAAACTAGTTTAAGTGGCTGAAAATCTATCAGCCTTTCACATTTCTGGCAGATTCTAATTTTTCTTATGGTGTTGTTTTAGGAAAACGAGAGCATAGATGATGCAATTAAGAAGTCAGTGTTCCCAAGACTTGTAGGATCATGGAGTGGTGGGGAAGTGGACCCCCTTTACATTGTTGTAGAGGGGAAGAAGACATTTACCATTACTCCCAACATGGCCATCACTACTGCCATTGCCCTCCTGATTGGCACTTATTATATATTTAATATAGAGTACCCAGCTGCAGGAAGAAGCACTTATACTTTCCTTGAAGCTGTGCTTCTTGGCAAAGACAAGGAGGCACGTAAAAGAGTAACTATCCAGAAACTGCTCTCAGATCTTGCACACTAGATCTAGATCACATTAGACCTAAATCGTATATGTTGAGTAGTGGCAGACTGCAATTTTAATTATAACTTGTAAGGTGCAAGAGCATACATCGGGGGGGGATAGAAAGAAATTGAAGGAAGGAGGCTGTCTGGTGCTTGAAAATTTTTAAGCTAAGATAAGCTACAAACATGAACTACTGTTCTATTAAAATTGCATTTTCTCAATGTTCCACAGTGTAGAAATTATATACAAGTACCTACACAGCATAGTAAACTGAAAACACAATTAGAGATAATAACTCGACCATGTGGCCTCATGGTTGGTTTCGACCTTATAGCCTTTCTTGAGAAAGGCTGCATTGCCAAAACTTTAGATATTATAAAATGACAGCATTAGAAGTTATTATCTCTAATTGTGTTCCACAGACACCTCAACCAGTAGTTTTTGGTCTTAGAGACGTGTAAATATTTTTGGCTATTGTACTTGGCTAATCTGTACATTGTCATTCAATTATATACAAACCAGCAGGTTTATATTATTGTTACTGTTGTAATCCCCATTGAATAGTTGGGTGAAATTAATTGATAAAATACATAGTTTTGAATTTTGAAGGTTTCAAAGATAGTGGAAGCCCATGAAAAGATAAAAAATATTTGTTTTGCTGTATTCATACGTTTTAACAATTTTGGTATTAACAAATAATGCTGTTTTATGAGAAAACGAAGAGCATATGAAATGGACATTATATTTTGTTATCATGCTATACATGATGATTTATTTATAGGTTATTTATATTTAAAGTTTTGCTGTATTAATACGTTTTAACAATTTTGGCATTAACAAATAATGCTGTTTTATGAGAAAATGAAGAGCATATGAAATGGACATTTTGTATTGATATCATGCTATACATGATGATTTATTTATAGGTTATTTATATTTAAATTTTAATTTTGTACAGCAGATTGTTTAAATTTATTAAAAAGGGCAACAATCCAAATAATCTGGTGTGTTTTGTGGCTATATTGTTGGGAGGATGCCAGGGAGCTGGGATGAAAAGGGTACTCAAAACGATTGGAGTAGTTATTACTCCATATGTTGGTAAAGCCAAAGTGGAGTAAAGTAGGCATCACACAATTCTACTCCCTCATTGAGAGAGTAGTTGCGACTCCAATTTTGGAGTTGATATCACTCCTATTTAGGGGTAAAAAAAGCGAAGAGTAAATATTACTCCCACAAGAGAAAAAAATGTTACTCCCTTTTTGGAGTTATTTTTACTCCTCCCTTGGAGTGAAAAAAAATTGGAGTAGTAGTAGTATCGGTGACAGTGAATCTCTTTTCTTTACACCAGCTTCGATAGCCCACAACAAAGATGCTACATGAGAACAACTTTCCCCAAGGCCGGCCATGCAGTCGCAATGTGCAGACAATATTTTCCCACTTTTCTCGCTTATTATCCACGGAGTCAGTTGCTTCTTAGACATTCTTTGAGAGTGACTGACCTGTAGAGAAACATTTGATATATTAGTGCAAATAAAATGAGAAATTGTTCACAAAAATAAAACAATAAATAATCAACATGATCGCAAAAATCAATCGCAATCTTTGATTTTACCTTGCCAATGACTAGTCAATTTTGGCCAAATTCTTTTACTAAAACTTCACGAACCCAACCATTTGCAAAGTTTTGGTAGCAGGAGACTTTTGTAACTTTCCAGCTGTTCTTGGGTATAGGGGCGGCGAAAACAGCAAGTACATTCCCAGGTTGATGTAGGATATGTTCGACCATAAATTGACATCGTCTTGCCATTCATTTCGTGGCACTTTGTAGGGATCACAGCCATCAATACACTGTAACTTCTTGAGATATCTCTCTTTCGATTTTTCTTCGCTTAGATTATTGCAGTATTCGGGCAAGAAAGCTTTTTTATCTGAAATTTTTAAACGTTTTTTTAGCGGTAGCCATCTCGTTTAATTCCTTGTGTTTGTTTTTAAAAAGAGCGCCGCTTCTCCTCCAGGACAGCATAGCAACGGGTTGCTAACGAAAATGTGACGTCAGTCCTAGGGGTCTATAGGCTGTTGCTAGACTGCATTATCAGTTTGATAACTTCTTTTTGATGCAATCTTACCCAATCAAAATAGTATGGTGTGGATGTGATGTAGGAATACAACGTTTTGATTAAAACACAACTAGTACTGTTATCTAGTTCACTATTAGTTAAGTTTATTACCGGTTTTGTTATTACTCGTGGTACCACGAGTCAACGTTTGGGTTTGATTTCTTTTTCTTTTTTCTTTTTTTTTTCTTCATGTCGCGATTAGCGATTCGGTCCAGTGACTGCCATATTTGGGATTTGTCCCCCGTCCCACGCGTACCACGAGTAAAGGCTTAATCAGCCTCTTGTTGTCTTCAGAGTTCAATTGAAAATAAACTTCTATAAACTAAGTGTCACCGATTCACTTTGGAAAAGAGTTAGTTTATACGATAGTACTACTAATGGACGCAACTAACGCGGTCTTATGGCCCATTTCAGTGGTTTCAAGTTAGGTACTCGTACTTATAAGCTATTTTTACTTAATACACATCCCACAAGCATTACGCTTTCACGATAGTACAAGATTAATAAATTCCGGTCTAGTTGTGTTCGACGTTAGGAAAATGAAACTCATAGTTTTGGGATTCCAGTGTTATTAAGTTTGGATTCCTGTGATACTCAAGTTTGACCCTTTGTGGTTAGATTCCAGTGTTACTAATTTGGGATTCCTGTGATAATCAAGTTTGACCCTTTGTGATACGATTCCAGTGTTACTAAGTTTAGATTCCTCTGATACTCAAGTTTGACCCTTTGTGATACGATTCCAGTGTTACTAAGTTTGGATACCTGTGATACTCAAGTTTGACCCTTTGTGGTACGATTCCAGTGTTACTAAGTTTGGATTCCTGTGATACTCAAGTTTGACCCTTTGTGGTACGATTCCAGTGTTACTAAGTTTGGATTCCTGTGATACTCAAGCCATCTGAATATTTTATTTCGAGTCCGAAGTAGACGGGGAGCTTAGAATAAGGGGGGAGCTCGGAAAATCTCTGGTATTTAAATAAAAGGTGAGGCTGGAATAAGCGGGGAGCTTGCAGTTGTAAAACCTTGACTTTTACGAAATTTTTGATGAAAGCACCAAAAACGGATTGATTGTGCGAGACATCATTGCAATAATAATCAAGCACTTTAAAAAATGAACATGATAAAAAGAACACAATATGCTGACAAAAATGTTGTCGTGTCGGCAGACAAGTATTTGTGTGGTCGTTAGCCGGCGACGATGTTAATTCACCGCTTTTTGCACAAGTGCGTCAAATATTAATAGACGGGGAGTGCGGATGAAGCGGGGAGGGCGGAAAAACTTTGTTAAAAGAATAAACGTGTAGTTTGGAATAAGGGTGGGAAGGTTGGGAAAAAAAAGAGAAAAATTTATAACCGAGGAGCCCCGTCTCCTTCGGACTCGAGAGTATCTCGTTTTGCACCTTAAACAGCGACGCGCAGACAACACATGATATTTCATACAAAGTTGCACCAATTCATTCACCGACATGTGTCCATAAAATTAAAAAGCTCTTACCATGACAGCTCCTCGAACACTCTTTTAATCTCAGATTCATTCTAGCAATATTACCATAAAGGGACAGTGCAGCGTTTTAGAGATGAAATTTGAGCATTCCTCGTGAAATAATTGGTTGGATTTATTTTGAAATGGCTTGCTTGCTCTTGTCACTTTGATATGTCCTCGTGTTCATCTATTCTAACTTCCAAATTTCGAAACGTTTCTCCTACATATTTATTACAGCAAACAAACCTAACAAGAAAAGTTAAACACAGAGTGCTTCTGTTTCCTTGTTATATCAATTAAATTAAACTAGTAGTAGCTATTGCTAATTGCTAACGAGCAAGACAAAAACTTAATAAATTTTGAAGATTTTTTGAAACCTCGTAAATTTGTGTCACAACGACATAAGT
>JAOBBB020244626.1:0-11280 GCA_025331005.2 Zoanthus gigantus | reverse complement strand
TAGACAGCAGATAGATTCAAAATAAAGAAATTTCACAGGCAAAACATCAGCGTCAACAAAAAGTGGCAAGGCATGATCGTTCCTTCCAGCAGAATATATAAATCGAAGCGCTCGTTTTTGGAGTCTTAAAATCTTATCTAGATAGCATTTACTAGCGAGACCCCAAACCGTAACTGCATAATTAATATATGGAAAGATTAATGACTGATAGATTTGTAGCAGAGTTTTTCTGGGTACAAAATATCTGAGTTTAGCTAGCATTCCCACATTTTTGCTTATTTTAACTGTTATATGTTCAATATGATATTTAAATGTGAGATGGCTATCGATCAATATTCCTAAGTATTTTACGTAATTTTTACATTCAAGCTTAACGGGTTTGTTCTTTTCGTTGTCATGTATTATTATTTCTGCTTGGATCGCCATTTGTTTCTGATATGGGCGAAAAACAACATAGTTAGATTTTTTAATGTTCAGACTTAGTCGGTTTGCCGTTAACCAGTCAGAGACCTTGGTAAGTTCATTATTAACAGTAGTTTCCATAGATTTTATATTTTTATCAGCATAGAGAATATTTGTATCATCTGCAAAGAGAAAGAAACTCAATTTATCAGTGGAGTACTGTATGTCATTGATATAGATCAGAAACAACAAGGGGCCAAGAACCGAGCCTTGAGGCACCCCACAATTGATATAAGCTAGTTCCGATATCCGTCCATCAATTTCTGTTGTTTGTTTGCGTTCACTCAAGTATGATGAAAACCAGTTATTTATTATTCCTCGAAAACCATAGTATTGTAATTTTCCAAGTAAAATATTATGATCGACGGTGTCGAAGGCCTTTTTCAAGTCAAGGAAAATTCCACATGAAAAAAGGCCCTTATCCATATTTGTTTGTATTGAATTAATTATGTCTAATGTTGCATGTTGAGTCGAGTGCGATTTACGAAAACCATATTGAGCCTTGTATAATATTTCATTTTTCTCAATAAAAGAGATCATGCGAGCATACATTAGTTTTTCAAAAATTCTATTGAAGTTAGATAAAAGAGATATGGGTCTATAATTATTGGGATCACTCTCATCATCAGACTTATAAACTGGTATTACTTTTGATAACTTAAGTTTTGCAGGGTATATTCCTTGTACAACTGACAGGTTAAAAAGGGATGCTAAAGGTTGACTAATGATATCGCTCACACATTTCAAAAGCTGCGTCGGGCAAGAATATAGACCATAAGCCTTATTGTTAGGAATAGCGAAAATTTCCAGCTGAACCTCGGCGGCTGATACCGGCTGAAACGAGAACGAAGACCCAGGGGATTTCGATTTAGCAAGAAAATTTAAAAAATTACTACGTGCCTGGGGTAGTTTTTTTGCAAGACGATTACCGACGGACGCAAAATGGGTATTTAAAATATTAGAAATAAGCAAAGGGTTCCTTGTTAATTTATCGCAGTTACTGGGATCTCTGATGTTGCTGAGGGCCTTTGAAGATTTTGCTTTACGATGTAGTACCTTATTAATTCCTTCCCAAGTCTTTTTCATGCTGGAAACGTTACTCTCAAAAAACCTAAAGTAGTATTCCTTTTTGCTCAATCGGATTAAAGTACTGATTTTATTTCTATATTGTTTATATCTAACATTATCACCAGAAGCGTATAGTTTATTTTTCATCTTAATTGACGTTTTGATACCCTTGGTGATCCATGGTTTAGAAAATTGTTGTATTTTGCGTTTCGACAGTGTTTTGAAAGGTGCGTGTTTATTTACAATTTTGTTTAATTTTTTATAAAAAGACGAAAAGATTTTATTCGCGCTATTACTATTATTGATAAAAAGTGCATCCCAGTTTATTTGAGAAACGTCATATATAAAGTTCTCCGCTGAGAACTTGGAATAATCACGGACTTTTTTCTTTTGATCAATTATTTTATCCTTAGCAGAGGTTATTAAACAAAACTGAGAGAAATGATCGCTAACATCTGAAATTATATTTCCACTATATGCTACATTTTCTGGGTTATTTACAAAAATATTATCAATTAGTGAGGCCGAGCTTTTATGAACTCGTGTAGGCTTGTCAATGGTTGGAATGAGATGACAGCTTAAGAGAGACAGAAGAAAGTCATGAGCATAATGACAGTGCGCGCTTTTCAAAATATCTATGTTAGTATCTCCCAAGAGACACATCAATTTTCCTGATGAGACATACTTTTCAATTGTGTTTTCAAAATATTTTTGAAGTTCCTCTGGCGAGTTATGTTGCCTGTAAATGATTCCGCACACAATGTTTTTCTTTTCAGTGAATAAGATTTCAATCCAGAGAGCTTGGAAGGCTAAGTTGGATGTTTTTTCCAGGATTTTGTAATCGAGAGATTCATCAATAAACAGCCCAACACCCCCGGCCGATAAGGGTGTTGGAACATACTCAAAATTATAACCTTTTATCTTAGGAATATTTACGTCTGAATTCGAGTCGGTAATTTTTGTTTCAGATATCCCAATTACATCGAAATGAAAGTCAAGTTCTGCCAAGAGATGAGATTCAAGATATTCCAAATTTGATCTAATACTTCTAATGTTGTTATGAAAGGCAGAAAAGCTATGTTCTAAGCCATTTTTAGTTAAACTATTTTTCATTTGTTCAAAACTATAAGGCGAATAATATTTACTTCGTATGCACGAGAAACTGTCATTGTTATCAAAATTTGTATTAGCATTTAGACTGAATAATTCTAATTCATAAAGGCTTGGTAGATTTTCGAGATTTCGTTTTGATTTCTTTACACCAAAAATACTATTATTGAATCGACCGTGAAAAGAAGCGATATCTCCCCGGTAGTTGAAATATGGTAGTTCGCGCAAGGTGCACTTCATTTCCCTTTCATGTTGTTTGTTTCTATTAGTCATGTTTTAAAAGAGATAATTAATTAATACTTAGCTTAGACAGGAGTTTATCTTGGGGCGGCTTCCTTTTCCATCAGGTTAGTAAGTTCTTGAAGGGTTTTTAAACGGATTATACGAGAGTTCTCAGTTCTCCGCAAACAAATTTGGTTATTTCTTGCCCAACAGAACTTGAATCCATGGCTTGCTTGAATTTTTTTTGCTTCAGTTAAAAGGGTTTGAGTGCAAGGAGCCAAATGGTCAAATACACGGACTCGGAAGGACGACGGAAAGGCCATTTCAATGCCAAGCTGATCAGGTTTTACATTTGACAATTGCTTTCGAGCTGCCATAATCTTTTCTTTGGCAAGACGACGGACAAATTTACATACAATTGCATTCGGGTGTGACGAAGGTCTCCTGGAAGAAACGCGGTGTGCAATGTCAATGTCTTGTAGCGATACATCATTTACGCCCATTGCCGAAAAAAGCTCCATGCAGAGATCTACTGTTGATTCAGCAGATTCTTTTTCTTCGATTTGTGGTACACCTAGGATCTTGATATTGTATTTGTAGCTGTATACTTCGGCCGCATTGATAGCCTCCGTGATTTCATCACATTTTTTACTGATTGTTTCCAATCTCTTTTTTAAAACTTGGATGTCTTGCGTGGCTTGTTGGCGAAACTTTTCAAAGTTATCGTACTGATTGCTGATATAATCAATCGCTTCAGATCTTTCATCACAAAGGTATACTTCACCACTACTTTGATCTTTATGTTCTTCAATTGCTTTCGATTTCGACGGTTTTTGTTTCTTGATATTCTCGTCGAATTTGAGCATTTGTTTCTTTATGTCTTGAATCTCTTCTCTTAAGAGTCTATTTTCTTCTCTTAGTTTCTTGGTAGCCATACTTCATGCGTTGAATTAAAATAATTAAAGAGCGCTAAAATTCATGACCGCTCAGCTCGAGGGTCCAGGAACTCTCAAGAGGTCGGTCGTTGGAAAATTGCCGCCAACTTAAATGTCAGTTTGTTATCGGGTTAGGGTTATGGTTATCTCCATGTGCGATGAGATCCTATACCCCAACATTTCCACCATCTTGCAGTTCATCCTTACTCTTCCAGTGAGAAGCTGTTCATGCGAAAGTAGCTTCAGCAGCCTCCGAAGACTGAAGACATGATGCAGATCAACTATGAGCGAAGAGAGGCTGAATGGCATTACGTTGGCCTTACGTTCATACCAACATCAATTCGGAACCACTGGAGGTACTTAAGAAGTGGGACGCCAGCAGTTACCGGAGAATTTCACTGGCCGTTTCATCGTAGATGCAATTGGTGTGTGTTATGCAATGAAAGAGACTATATAATATCAGATGCCCTTTATTATTACTGCTACACAATATCTATATTTTATGAGTATTTTAATCTACCTAAAAAGAAAAATATCACCCTAGGACCAATTTCTATTAGTAAGGGACATAAACAAAAAATCGCTAGCGTACGGAAACAAATAAAATAACCAAAATAATGCCGCGAATTTTGACGCTATTCAATGGTAAAAGGCGACAGTGATTTTGATCATCAGAAAAAAAGATATAAAATTGTGTTAAATTGTACCAAAAAATATATCTAAATACCTCTCAAAATGCTGGAAAGGACATTTCCAAGAGTCCAAATTTAAAATTTTCCTGGGGGGGATGCCCTCGGACCCCCTTAGGAACTCCCGACTGGTTTTCCTCGGGTCCCATTTTAGTCTGGCTACGGCCCTGCAAGTGCGTTGCAAGTGCGCATCATTTCCTTTCTTACACAATTGTTAAGGGGGTCTTATACAATAGAAAATAAAAATAAAAATCTTGAAGGGTAGACGTAAGGTAGCTTTTAAAAAACTATTATTTCTCCAAAAATAAAACTCGGGACTCTGGGAATGGCATATGGTATAATGTCACATAAAAGAAGTTCACGTGACAGTGCTCGCCATACTTCAACTAATTTTTGTAGGGCGATTTTACGTTCGATTTGTCAGGTTTTGTAAAAAAAAAAATGAATAACAGGAAGAAAGATTATAATCACCAATAAAGAATTTAGACCGCTTTGTTTGCAGGTAAACGTTGTGGGTTTTTTTGTGTGCACTTTTTGATTTAAGTCAAAGTTTTATGAAATATCAGTCCCTTATTTTTTTTCCGCTTTTTTCATATTTCACAAACTCATTTTCACCAATATTTCTGTAAAAGATTGCACAGCTTGAGACCAGTAATTTTTTTTATTACACCAACTATTTCTGTGCTTTTTAATTAATGCAAAATATGAGATTTGTAAACACTGCTCTGCTTTGGGATTTTAGATTAAACACTTATTTTATGTATCAAAAAGGAGCCACACAATCCCTCTTGGAGGCAAATCTAAAACAATCCAGAATTTGCACAGTGGGTAAAACAGTTGTTTTTCACAAAGCAAAAAACTCCATTTTTTCACATTTTTGTGAACACACAGACAAATTGAAAAAAAAAAAAAATTCACGAATTTGAGGTTTCTCTCCTAGATCCGTATAAGCAGTGTCTGCGAACAATAGTTTCGATCCGTCAAAAATTTTATTTTCACCCAGTGAATGTTTGTAATGGGAGTACCCTTTGACACCCTTAACAAAACTTGCTGTGTTGCCAAGGCAACAACAGACTCGAATTCTTATTGTGTTGGTCCTATTTCATGATAAGTAGTTGCAAGGTTGTAAAATCCTTACCAACAAAGATTAGCTAAAACTTTTAATAATAAAAATCATGGGTAAAATACGACGTTTCGACAGTCTTGCTGTCATTATCAAGTAAAATTGAATATTGAAAATATTTGTATAAATATATAAAATGTAAACAATAAAAGATAGTACGGAATATTAAAAATCCACTATAAAATGTAGAACTGTAAACAATAAAAGATACTCACTAAGGAATATTAAAAATGCGATAAAACAATAGACAACCACAAAAGAACAAAAGGAAGTAGAATTAAAATACTGTTAAATAAAAACCTTGGCGCGAATCGATAATTCTTTATTTGTTAGTTGTTTTTCAAAACGTTCTCGTAAGTAGATGCAAAAGCAAAATGCAGCAAAGTATATGCAAGGATGCAGACTGTACACATGGAAAATCGATTTACAAATGATTCACCGTGCAACCGAAACCCTATATCTCATGAATATGACATTTTCTTGTGCGAATTTTTTGTAATATACTGCGTATTATTGTATATTGTGCTACTTTTGGATTAGGGTCTCTTTTCATTAAATTAGAAAAACATAAGTTAAAATGTTCTTAAAAACAAAATCAAATAAGCAGAGTGAAAATTTTACAAACAATTTTGATAGCGAAGCAGTATGGTAACCAGTTAAGTTTTGCAACAGCTTTTCATTTGCAGTTTTGTCTAGGAATTTTGTTACTTTAAAAAACTGATGTTCACCAAAGAAGAAGTCACAAACGGTCTCGCAAGCGAATAATTTAGTAACTTCTCGTAAAATATGGATTTCATGTTTGCACTAACCTTTGAGCTGTGTCCCACTTTTTTATACAGAACGTCATGTTGCAGAAATTGATCTGCAATTTGACCTTCCAACTGTAGACAAGATAAGTAAAACTACTCGCTCTGCTAGGGGTGGGTTCAAGATTGCTGTCCAGTGGATTAAGATCTCTGACCGCTAATCAATCAAAGGCCATCGGTTAAATTCCAGAGGTTACAATTTATCTCGGAGAAAAGAAAATATGATGGCTTGAAATTGGTTATTTTCAGATATCTAGCAAAAAATCTTTATCTTAAAGATATCTGTTTCATACCCAACAGCTCGTACACTCAGGCCCGCCGACTAGCATGCAATCATGCAGGATTAGTGTTACGAAGATTCTTTATGTCTTCACATAAATATCCATAAGCAAATCCATGAATAAAAGGAGGACGCACTTTTACATATACTTTTCACAACATTTTTGGACCAAAAACTACTTCAAGTCGAATCTCCAAGCGACTCAAAATAGAAAAAATCCATTGGAAGTACCACTAAAATTCCTTATACGTTTGGTTTGCTCAGCTCTTTCAACCAATCACTCCATAAATCGTTTTTGTAGCACCGAGTTATGAAACTATTCAAGATTGGATGAGCAAACACAGAAAGAGTACAAGTTCAAGACGCATGCGCATAACCAATGAAAACCATGAATGTATTGTTACATATGAAAATACACAGGTTTAATCGTTATATCATTCCTTCATCAATCTATATCCGTTCCAGTCGACATCCGCTTTTCCAATCATCCCGTCCGTCAATCCATCCCACCTATATCCCACACATCAGTTCGTCCATCACAACCTAAACGTCAATTTATCCATCCATTTACCCTTAAATCCACCCAACATCCATATATCATTATATGCACTCTATCTATTCATTCATCACACATCCAACTGCCCACCGTTCATCAATATTGATCTACTCATCCATGAATTCATCATTAATCCATCATCCAGCCATCCACTCACCCACTCATCATCCATCCACTCGCCCAAAATCAATCCATTCACTCATTTATAAATCCACTTATCCATTTATCCACTCATTGACCATCGAACTGCCCTTCGATTTATTCATCCATCATTGATCCACCCATCATCAATTTTCCAGCCTATCATCCATCTACTCCTCATCCATCCATCCACCCATCCATCCATCCATCCATCCATCCACCCACCTATCATCCATCCATCAACTTCCTCTCATCCATCCATCCATCCATCCACCCATCCATCCACTCCCTTTCATCCATCCATCCATCCATCCATCCACCCACCTATCATCCATCCATCAACTCCCTCTCATCCATCCATCCATCCATCCATCCATCCATCCACCTATCATCCATCCATCCACTCCCTCTCATCCATCCACCCACCCATCCATCCGTCCATCCACCCACCTATCATCCATCCATCCACTCCCTTTCATCCATCCATCCATCCATCCACCCATCCATCCACTCCCTTTCATCCATCCATCCACCCATCCATCCACCCACCTATCATCCATCCATCAACTCCCTCTCATCCCATCAATCCATCCATCCATCCATCCACTCCCTCTCATCCATCCACCCACCTATCATCCATCCATCAACTCCCTCTCATCCATCCATCCATCCATCCATCCATCCACCTATCATCCATCCATCCACTCCCTCTCATCCATCCATCCACCCACCCATCCATCCGTCCATCCACTCACCTATCATCCATCCATACACTCCCTTTCATCCATCCATCCACCCATCCATCCACTCCCTTTCATCCTACCATCCACCCACCCATCCACCCACCTATCATCCATCCATCAACTCCCCTTTCATCCCATCCATCCATCCATCCACTCCCTCTCATCCATCCATCCACCCACCAATAATTCATCCTTTCATCCATCCACCCACTTATCAATATCATCCATTCATTTATCTAAAATCAATCCATTTATTCATTCATTCATTTATTTATTGTCTTTCCACTGTACAAATCTTGTGTAAAGATGCAAGGAAAGAACGAACGAAAAACATCGAAACACAAAGCATGCGTCAAAATGTCAGACAATTCCACCCTCTTCTTGCTTTAGTCAAAACATTTTGCCTTTGTTAGTAGCTTAAAAGATTGCCGCTTCCTTGATTATATTTATTATTCATCCATGTAACTTAAAATAGAATATTTTGGAAACAAGCTTCGTTTTAAGACGTATCCATTCCATTCAAAACACCATTTCAAAATATATTTTAAGCCGTTGCGATTCCCTTTTCTTTATTCCGGGTTTTTTTCGACAGTTAACAGTTGAGAAAAGTTCACCTTTGAGAAAACTCTAGCCGATAGTGTACCATTACTTTTGAAATGAGTTCCAAACTTTTGAATTATGGTACTTCAGTTCAGATAAAGGTTTTAACAGATGCCATTGACTTATCTCCATAGAAAGACAAGTTTGGACTCGATGTAGGTCACTCACAAGTTTCTTGTGGTAAGAAAACTCTCGAATCTTAAGTAAATAAAATATTTATGGTATTTAGTCAACTGCCAAGTTTGATAAGCTACCAAGATTTAATGAAGCAGTATCATTTTTTAATGCTCATATATACTCATCTAATGTTCGTAGCTTTTGATGTGAATGAAGCAGGACTAAGCTAATTGAAATTCTCTTACAAGTTCCCAAAAAAAAAAAAAAGGGAAACAGCAGTCGTCAAGGCCAGGGCCAAACATGTGCGAAAACACCATCACCCTTTAGCTTATCACAAGTACATGTCGAATGTCAAGCTTTTGGCTAAAAATAAACAGGAAATTGTCAATTAGTATTTCAATAGCTAAACCATTTCATCCCTTAGTCATGATGAAAGATCTAGTAAAATCGTTCTATTGTTTTAAAAAATTTAAAGATAAATATTGACTCACAGTGAAGAAGAATTTGCTAATTCGCGCCACGTCTTGCTTATTAATGCAATTTTACTGCGTAATAGATGTGGTGGTCTTTCTTGCTACTGAGTTTTTGTAGGTAAATGTTTCAGTTAACAGTCTTTCCCGATTCTATCAAATTAATTATGCTTAATGCGTGGATCAACATCTGGATCATCAAGAGGTTACAAGGATCTATCGATTTGTTAATCTCCAAGAGCATGGCCCGCCTTATTAGCTTTTGTGTGTCAACGCTCACTGCTAGACCTTCTGAGAGCACTTCAACAAATCTAAAGCGCTAATTTTTTAAATAAAGAAATAGTACTGCCAATCGTGTTCAGAAGATCTTTCTGAAGCAACAAGACTCAAAATACCCAGTTCCATTTTGAAAGGAGAAAGAAATTCGCTCGCGTGTGGCAAGTACACTGTCTAATTTCGCGCGGATTGATAACTGAGAAAAGGTCAAAAACGCGCGCAAATGTAATTGCGTTGAGTAAATACATTTTCCTTAAGGGACAATCTTTCTGAAGGGCGTATCTGTTAAGTTCTAGACTTAATGGCTAATTAAGCTACTTATCAAACAAGTTCTTTGAAAATAAAGCCAAACACAAGCTCTCACTTTTGCATTTTGATTTCCATCATTTTAATGAAGAACATTGTGGGGCCCCGAAACTTAATAAAAATCATAGAGCTCGCTAGAACATAGTATTTTGAAACCAGAAAAAATATATTTGTTTAACCTGAACAGGAAGCAAAACAAGAAAACAATTGCGTGCATTTGATATCACGCGATTCTAACCGTGGTATAGACTACCGGTGACGCACGGATCTTGTTTTGTACAAACAAAGTCCTAGACGCCATTCAAAGTGCGGACGGCCGGTTGTTAGCAGAATCAAAAGAAAAAAAAAACTAAACTGCTTTTGGTTCGGCCATAAAGATCAACTCGAAGTGATTACCGGTGCAGCTTAGCAGAATACGTTTATCACTTAGACTGACTTGCTCTAACTTAAGTTAGCTCGTGGAAGATTTTAACACTGTGTATAGTGCGATGAAATCATTGAAAGCTTTCCTGCTCGCTTTTAGTATTAGCATACTTTTACTTATGTTGTTTGCAGTTTTGAGAGTAATCCGCATGATTCCTTCAATGGATCTCTACATTGCTAATGCATTTGGTCGCATAACTGGACTCACCCTCCGGTTAGATGCCTACAGCGACTCTATTCACATGGGAAATGTTTAACTCTGTCCGTCGGTGCCTTTTAATGGACAAGTTGAAGCCGGTCGCTCTTGGAGAAAAAGCGCCAAATCTCAAGTTGGTGTCTACAGATGGTGTCAGCAAACGGAACTTGTTGGACTTTGCAAAAGAATGTCGACCGCTTGTTGTTAACTTTGGATCTTGCAGCTGACCAAATTTTAGGCAACAGCTTCAGCAGTTTAATGAGCTAGTTAACAACTACGTTCGAATTGCTGATTTTATTGTTGTTTACATCGAAGAAGCACATCCCACAAATGGATGGACCTTCAAGGTAAGAGGCCATTTTTACTGCATCAAAACTGGTGCATATATGTATTAAAAATGTGTTTGTTTTTTGTTTCCTCATTCAACAAATGCTATATTAAATATTTTCAAACCTTGCATTATCTATTTAACAATCAAAATTTAGACTCTCACTCAGAATTTATGATCAGACAAAAAAAATTTGTTTAGTCAAGTTTTATCATTTTATATTTTAATTCACCTTGCTATAAGTTGATTAAATCATTGACGAACTTATCTAGAATATTATTTATTCAAATATTTTACAATTTTGAAAATCAAAGTATCTTACAGATTCAGATTTAGCTGCCAAATGAATTATAAAACACAGCAAGCAAAAATTATTTTGGAAAGCCGCCAAGCGATTAGATCACGTGCACAAAGAAACTAAAAATTGGT
>JAOBBB020244625.1:0-20147 GCA_025331005.2 Zoanthus gigantus | reverse complement strand
TGGCTCACACAAAATCTATTGTTAAGTTACCTTACATCCAGGTCGAGATTATTTCTCCCTGCTTTCTACACGTGCATAATTTATTAAAAAAGAAGTGTGTACCAACAGAGTTTTTATTTCTCCATATTACTTTATTATACGTTTCGTTACTCAAGTTTATGTAATTTCAATTGAAAAGAATGATCGGAATTTTCAAGTCAACAGCTTTTTGTTAGAAAACAGAAAGTAAATGAATCTTGGTACATGGTGAATACGATTATTTGCATGTGCTGTAGACTTTACATTAATAAAAATAGGCTCATAATATTTGCATGTGGCTTCAGCCTTGATATATATTTTACTATCGTGCCATATGATTATGAACTATATTAATGAGTTTTATCATGATATTTGTATAGGTATTAATAAATCATGCGACTTCAAGTTCAATTTGGAATTAATTGTACGACTGTATTTTTAAGAAAGTATCATAATTGCTCGAGGCCGCAGATCGAATGCAATTCAAGCTTTTTGAAAAACTCACGTGTGCAATTAATTCCACTAAGAACATCCCACTAAGAGCTTGTGAATGGCGGTTTCTCTTATAGCTTTCGCGATTAGCTCGAGGAAATATCTTTTTAACTCGGTCAGTATCATCCATGAGTTTCGTTGCCTGATAGGTTACGAAAGGTTCGAAACTTCGAAGCTTTTCCGGCGAAGTGGTGTTACTTACACTCACACTCGATGACAAAGTTATCAAAGTGGGTACTGTTCTACAAGGCTGTACCCACAAAAAACGATTGCAGATTGCCAAACAAGCACTGTCAACGTCGTTATACTCCTGCATTTCTCATTGTTTGCGTGTGGCTCCGTCTGTAATAAATGTAGGCAAAAAATGAAATCGAAACAAGTCCTTAAATTTAGAAACCTCAATAAAAGATCATGTTAGTTTTCATTAAATATGTTTAAACTCAAAAATGTTGTTATTGCAATAAGATTTATTATACTTCTTCTGCTAAACCGCTGATTTATACAGATAAGCAAAAACTGAAACATGAATAACCCTATGTGCACTCTTAATGAAATACAAAGACGGCGATATATGGCACTAAGAATATCAGTTTTTTTGTAGGAATACAACATGTACAAGCATGTGCATGATTTATTCTATGCCATTGTACTATTACATAAGAAACAACAATCAAAAACCCAATAAATTTACTTTTTACCTGTCTACATCTTAGCTTAATCAACAATAACTGTAGAAAAAGAAAGATGAACCTTGAGCTTGAAACTTGAGACTTAATATTGCCTGTCCCTAAAACTTGTCATCTAACACACTTTCCACCAACCCAAACAAAAGCTGCAAATCAGCAGATTTGAGCTCCACTGCACTCAATTTGGTCAAAGAAGCAGCTAAAATTCCAAGCCATTTACCTCTCATATCTGCAGCCCTTCTGTTATGCTATTCTAAATGTATAACCCATAGCCACTGGCAGCATGATCATTGCTTCCCATTTACTAGCCATGGCAAAAGCCTAAGAAATCAGAATCTTGCCAAAAGCACTCAGTAAAATGGCAATAACACCAGCACCATCCAAAAGATAACAAAAAGCAAGTCTTTCTGATCTGTCTTCAACTAGATCGCACTAACCCCAGCTTCTCTGATAATCCTGTTAACACTGACTTAAATATTTCATCATGATCATTTTCCACTAATAATCTTCCACTATCTTCGTTCTCAATTTGAGTCGTATTCCTGGTATATGTCATGAAAAATAGACATTTAAACCAAACAAATCGCTCCATCATAAAATGAAATTAAAACAAAATAGTGTCCATGCTGGCTCTTCTTCCCATTCTCACCCAGGCCCTTAACCCTTCCCTTCCAAAAATTAGAAGAGCTGGGCAAGGGGTGGGGATTTCACATTCTACCCTCCAAAAATGTCAAAATCCACTCCCAGGGGTATGAAAAGATGATCAATTTATGTCAAAATTTCCTCTCTTAGACCATATTATCTGTTGCAAAGCAAAAACTTGAAAAAATATATTTATAAATATTGATGGTCTTCTTGGCGTTCGGAATACAGAACTTCTAGTGGTCTTTTTGACCAAATGTCTATGATGTATACACATTTACATAAGGGTTACATATTATTGTAATTAAATCATTGGTACTGCTTATCAAAATCCTTTGTTACAACAAAACAGTTTACACACCCAATCTTATTCCCTACCAGTCTACCTATTCCTGACAAAGCTATATATAATCATGTTTCACCTTATCTATCTCACTGGCAACATGGGCTTGTTAAGGGAAGATCTTATGAGACACAGGTGGTACTGGCTCATCAGGTGGTACTGGCTCATCAGGTGGTACTGGCCCATCAGGTGGTACTGGCCCATCAGGTGGTACTGGCCCATCAGGTGGTACTGGCCCATCAGGTGGTACTGGCTCATCAGTTGGTACTGGCCCATCAGGTGGTACTGGCCCATCAGGTGGTACTGGCTCATCAGTTGGTACTGGCTCATCAGGTGGTACTGGCCCATCAGGTGGTACCGGCCCATCAGGTGGTACTGTCCCATCATTAATGGACCAGGGCTCTGGATGAAGGACGTCAAGTGAATGTGACCTTTCTGGACTTTCTGAAAGCCTTTGACAGAGTCGGCCATTCTTTTTTTTTTTTTTTACAAAAGCTCAGAAAGTGTTATGATCAAATACTTATAGCCTGTTTGTTAGAAAATTAATGCTAATCTAACAAGGCCGAAGGTTTTTTATTGCAAATAACACTCATTGTTGCTAATGTTCATTTTTATTATTACTGTGCTGCCCGTGATGAAGCTTCCCTACGTGGGTGAGTCACGTGTCTGTGACGTGTAATCACTCACCACTTTGGTGGCGTGTAAAGTACCAATTCATTGATTATACATACAAGTATATTCCGCCTAGACTGCGAGTGTGAAATCTTTTGTTTAAGAGCTGTACTTTTTCTTTGATCACAATTGAAAGGAAACGATGTAAACCTAAACTATTTTGCAGTTATGTGAAAACGTCAAATTGTTTGAATTATTAGGGCGTATTTGGCGAGTGCTACTGAGACTTGAAGTTGTCACTCACATTTTACACACTCACAACTCACCCACGTAGGGAAACTTCATCGCGGCCGGTACTTTATGCATGGTACCAACATAGACTCGGTGCTCATTTTTGTTGTTTAGTAATAATTACACTACACTTGAGGAATACTAACCAAATGGTAACCTTTCTGCATTGCAGGGAAACTATGTTGGACTAAATGAGAGAGAAATTGCAGAACTTGATCCTGATGAATATGAAAGAAGAATAAACCGCTCGTATGATATTCTGGTTAATGCTGGAGCCCACTATGTGATTGACAGCATTGTTGATCTCCCCCCTGTGATTGATGACATCAATCGCCGTCTTGCTTCTGGGGAGAAGCCCTGAGTAATTTGATGTGTGGAGAAAATGGACTTTGACTGAGCACTAATCAATTAGTTTGCTTACATATGCTGAACTGCTTGTAGTTTTCTTGTGGATGTTACATCTACACCTGTAGTCAGTTATTGGCTTCATACATACAGTTTTTAATTGAGTAGTTTAAATTTTCATACTACATATTTAAAGAGCTAACCAGTTTAAAATTTTAGTTATTATCTGTAAACTAAAATAAAGAAATAAGAAAGTGGGGGATAAGCATTTTGATTGAAATTTGTTATTTATTTACAAAAGCTTTTGTAACCTTATTTTAATTTCATTAAATTTTTGCATTTATCTTCCATAACTACAAACGAAAAATAGAATCTTATACAATTAATATAATTATCAGTGTTTGGGTTTGTGATCTTGTGATGACAAAATTTTTCTAATATAAATTTAGGGCTGATTAGGATAAAATATTTTGTTGAAAAGATGTGTTTTTGGATTAAGTTTTGTTTTGTTTAAAACATTTTTAAAATAACTACAAATGAAAGAAACTGTATAGTGTTTGATGAAATGAACTATATGTTAAGAAAGGAAGTTTTGTAAGTTTGTCTATCCACTGCAGGATTATTAAACAACATTTCTAAACTTTAAAACGTTTTGAATATAATTTGTTTTGATTGGTCAACAAATGTGTTTTCATAGTGCCTTGAAGCACGAAAATAACAGGAGCGATATGATTGGTTGTCACCAAGTTGTAAGAATTTACAGTTTCGTGAAATTTGCTTATATTTCACAAATTATTAATCAAAATCCAAAATAAGCAAATTAAGGCCGCTACACACTAGCCGATTTTTCGTCGGAAGACTTAAGATTTTTTGTCGGGCATAAAATTTGTTCCGATCGTAGCTCACCACACACTAGCCGATTTTTTGTCGCAATATCTTTCTGGCCCAGTGCCCACCTTGCACGCGCCACTCGTCCTGACTTTGTTTTCCTTTAAGCGCGGGAAGCTTGAAAACATGGCCAGAGTCACGAAGAAGAAGCTTTTATCTCTCTTCCTTCACGTGATGTTACGGAGGAGAAAAAGGCGTAGGCGTGCAAAAACACTTAACAGGTCCATCTGGGTAGAAAATTGGATTTTGAGGAGACTTGAAGCACGTGGAATATATGACAATCTCGTTCAAGAACTTGCCAACAAAGACCCCGAACGATATCGTTCGTACTTCCGCATTTCCAGTGAAAACTTCCAGGAAATTCTTGCACTTGTGGCAGATGACATTAAGAAGCAAGACACTCGAAAGAGGCCAAGTATACCTCCGGCTCAAAAAATTGCTATCACTGGTCGACTTGCAGAAAAATGGACTGAAATGGGGGCTCATGCTAAAGATAATTGACGAAACAAAAATTTCACTATAATGTACAATCTCTTAATATAAATTAGTGATTTAAGTGGAGGATGTGGTGATGGGTACTTGTCAGTTAATTGAGAGGTGGTTGATGCTTTCTTGTTTTTATTGCTGGAGTCGCTTGGGGTAATATCAGAGACATGGCCTCGCTTGCCACGCTTCAACAAGATCTTCTTTTTCTAAAGTCCATGTAGCACTATCTTATAAAACTTCAACTTCCTCACCTGCGACTGCGGCCGCCATCTTGACTCTTTCCACGTGATATGTACTGCTCCGTGATTGGTCGAACCAAGCTCTGCTCCCGACAATTTGTCTTAATCCGCCACACACTTTAAAACGAATTTTAATCGGCCGATTTTTAATCATGCACAGTTTCTGTTCCCGGCAAAAAATCTTGTCTGAAAGTTGTCGGGAACTACCGGTTGTTTATTTACAGTCAAAAAATAGGGAGCTTCGCGACAAAAACTCGGATAGTGTGTAGCGGCCTTTAGGGACTGTTCGTTTATTATGTCACAGGGGGGGCTGGTGATTTTTATAAAAAGTATTGGTTTTAAAAAGTTACCCCCATCAAAAATAAAGTCTTTATAAATTTACCCCCTCCCTCCTCACTCAGACATAAATTTAACCCCCACCCCTCCCCACAGCAAAACATTAGTACCAGTTTTTTTTAAAAAATCGCCAGGTTACCCATTTTCCAAGATGGCCGATTCAAAAAGCACGAAAGATAAGCAAATTGAGCAAACATCACTTAATTAATTGGCAAGAAAAACGGTCAGAGGTCAGAAACAAATCTCTAAAGGGAAAGTTTATTAGAAGTTCTTTACAGTCTCTTGACGAGAAAGATATTTTGCTTCGACTTAACTGTTTAATCATGCAACATGAAGGTCTTCAAAAGGGAAACATGGCCATGGCAATGAAAACTGTTCAAGAACATTTGATGTATGGAGATGGATATCTATTGTTTGATGAGGCTTACAATTTATTTGCATCTTTTTTTGAGTTTGCTCCAGATTAGTTTATCTTTGATCTGCTATTTTTGATTTACATATTTTGCTTTTTGTCTCGTTTTGAAAAATTAACCCCCTATATGAAACTTCTAAAATAAAATTTTACCCCCCCAAACCTCCTCCTTCCCTTCCCCCCTCCTCCTTCCCTTCCCCCCTGGAAGGATGGAAAGCTGAGTTAGCTTAGGCGGAAAAGAATGTCACACGAATGTTTAATTCTCCACAGAGCCGGGGATCGAACAGGAAACCTTATGGCTAAAACTAAACAGCAGAGATCTTCCCAAATCCAATTACGCCGTAGAGACCTTCCCAATTACGAGTCGTAGAATGTTCCAGTTTAGAGAAATATGTAGTCACATTTCACACACCTTCAAAACTGCTTCAATGTCCACAAAACAATCGTCATCAGTTTTCAAGGTGAAGTTGAATTCTACGTTTTCCCAAGCCCTGAATAAAAAAAGTGGTCTTAGAGCACTTCTTGAAGAGGAACAAGTTTTTAATGGTGTATATATATAAAAATGTCCCCATTTCCAGGTTCCAACAGAACATAAGTAATAGTGAAAAGGTAATGCTTGTGGGACGTGGTATTACGCTTTCACTAAAAATTATTTAATTTTTAAAACATCAAGTTGTTATTATCATTAACTTGTTTCAGTTATTGTATATAAACGACTACTTTGTAATCTATGTACAAAATTATAATTTAAGATAGGAAAAACAAACAAAAGAAAATCAAACCATTAATATGAATTAAACGCTTTTTATTATAAAATCATTTCCAAAATTTATACTAATTATTTAGTTGCCACGTTTTACGGATTAGTTACGTTTTTTTATGTAAGAATATAATTCACAACGAGAAAACAAAATAGTCTCGAATGTTCCGAAACTCATTCATTTCAGCCGATCGATTCTCTGTTTTGTAGAAACTCTCCGTCATTTTTATTCATCGAAGATCAGCAAGGTCATGCAGCTTTTGTTAAGCAAAAATTGTTAATGCCTCTGTATTTCGATTTTTTGGTTAAAAGTATTTTCTTTTCAATGTTTTTTCGTAAACATTTAAAATACTAAAGCAAACAGAAATGTGGTGTTTACCATCCCCAAAGAATGTAAACCTGAGTGAACTTTGACGTGAAATAAGGTCACACAAAGATTCAAATCTCGGCAGAGCCAAGGATCGAAGCCGGGACCTTGTAGTTAGAAGGCGCAGATCTTACCAGCGGAGCCAATCATATATATCAGTTTGGCTTTTACCCCAAGTAAAGATGACACAACTAAAAGCATTTAATCTTACCAACTGCATCAACCACGGTGTCTAATGTATTGTTATGACGTAACATAATGTAATAACGATTGTTTCAAGTTTATTAAGTTGTCCAAAAAGTTACTTATAATGAACACCACCTGAAAATAGCGAGCTAATCTAGGATGGGAGTGAGTAAAAAAGCTTCCGCAGTAAATAACACTGTAGCATTAATTGCAAAACCAAAGTACTTGCCATTTATAAAACTGTAGTATTTTGCGAGGGAGATTTCTATACACTTCAACTGTATCCACGAGAAGGATATCCGAATGTTCTGACATTTCTTTTTCAAGCATAGTACTCTCTCTGTTCAGTGCGTCCTGCCATATTTGTTTTCTTTTTCGAGCCTTGCGATCTCGCTTATCCAGATTTTCCTCAGAAAAAAATTCCTTATCTCCTGAAAAAAGACAAACTTTTGATCATAATTTATGCAGGGCTTTGGACGAAAAAACAATGAATTTTTACGGACGTTTTTAAAAGGAAATTTCCAAGAAATTAAAGCACTAATGAATACTAAGGACAAGCGTCAGTGAATTTTTACGGACGTTTTTTACGGGATCATTTCCAAGAAATTAAAGCACTAATGAATACTAAGGACAAACGTCAAGAAAGCCCAGAAAGGTGTGTAAAATACAGGAGGTTCACAAAAGAGCTTGGAAGGAAAAATTTCATGACTTATCAAGGACTATTTGCAGGAAATTCAACATTTAATTTCTGTCTGAAAGTATTCAATCTTTGAAAACGGAAGATAGATTTTAGTAGGAGCATTGTACCAATTTGGTTCAGTTTCAAATCACTTAAGGGGGTCATACAATAAATCACGTCACTTTTGTCAAATTTGGAACATTTATGTTCATATTACGTTCTTCTGTGGAAAACCCCTGTTCCCCAGTGCAGGGAGACAGATCGGTAAATGGAATAACTCAAATATTTCCAGATCTTTTGATGAAATTAAAGTGGGGGAAAATCTGCAGGGAAGAATCTGCAGGAGAAAATCTGCAGAGTAAAAACTACGGGGGGAAAGCTACTGGGGAAACTACGGGGGAAAAGTTGCAGGAGAAAAACTAAAGGGGAAAATAACTGAGAAAAAACTGCAGGGGAAACGCTTCAGGGGAAAAGCTGCTGGGGAAAAACAAGGGAAAAGCTGCTGGGGACAACTATAGGGGAAAAACTGAAGGATAAAAGCTGTTTTTATAGAAATTTAAATTGTAGTGAACATGGATGCCAAACCATCCACTAATTAAAGCTACGCTTTCAATTTGTTAGGAGTAATGGTTTTGACATCTATTCTCAAACTTTTTCCTTTCCAAATTATTCTAAAATTTTCCATACTCACTGCCTAAAATGCGACTAGATTCTAACCATAAAACTTTATCTTTTGCAATTAAGTAAATGGAATACATAACCATGAAGCTCATTCCATAACTTAATTCCTTAAAACCAACCTACAGATTACACAAAATAGGTCACTTCTGCGAGAACAAACCTTGAACGTGATAAATGAAGTTTCCTGCTGCATATTGATTTTTTTCTTCCAGCACACGTTCTTCATTGTTAGGAAAAACGCCCGGTTCGTGTCCAAATCTGCTGACCTGGATTTGTACAAAGTTGAATGCAAAATCACAAACTATACATATACATTTCCGTTACGAAAGAACATTGCTTTTAATTAAATATTTCTGAAAGAAAAGATTGAATAGAAAATAAAGTTCAGATTTCTTATATGTAACTGCGGCAATCATTTACAAATAAGGTCATCATTTTCACCACGACACAAACTCAGTCTCCATAATCGCTGTACACCTCAGTGTGGTGTTAATGGACCCACTAAAACTTG
Organism: Zoanthus gigantus; assembly: GCA_025331005.2. Lineage (NCBI taxonomy): Eukaryota > Metazoa > Cnidaria > Anthozoa > Zoantharia > Zoanthidae > Zoanthus > Zoanthus gigantus. Next base: position 11,173 of record JAOBBB020244625.1, on the reverse strand, counting down.
ACCATATCTCCCATTTGTGGCTTCAGAGCTCGGTTGATTAGAGCAATGCATTAAAGGTATCACAGAGATCATGGGCCCAAAGTGCTTACCAAACTGAGTTGATATTTGGTACCATTAAAGACTTGACCAAAAAGGCAAAACTTAATATGTTCAAAATTGTCGATATAACAGTAAAAGGACTGCGGTTCTTAAAGAAGTTACGATAATTTTTGTCCCAAAAGACAAGTTTTGATGTGTCTCAAATCTTCCTAAGTTACAAGGTGACAAGAAATACAGTTGAATGTAAATTAATCTAAAATTATGTACATAATTCAATAAACATTAACATATAGCATGTAGTGCGTGACGAGATGGAGAATAAATGCCTATAGTGTGAATGCTAGGTTAGTGTGTTGTATTTGAAAACTGAGATTATGCACATCAACTGGCAAAATCCTAATCTCAGTTTTCATAAACAAACTGCAGATTCAGTCTCTGCAGGACGAGCTTTACCTAGGGATACTATTTCTATTTAACAAGCTTAAATGCAATTTATAACTAAAACAGCACGTGTATTCTAAAACAGCACCATTTCTAATGGAAGCCTTACTCTTAAGAAGGTAATGACGTCTCCACCACAATCAACTTCTCCATGCTCAAATGGTCTGTTGCTGCTTGGGTCCGTTACACTAAAATTCTCTGCTACAATGCTCCCCTCAAATCCCTGTATGAGAAAATGGCGACCACACGAGGAGAGTCAGTCACACATCGAAGGACATCAGTGTCAAAAACATCATGATGGGATACATCATCATCATTATCGTCAACTATTGTCATAATTATTATCATCACAATCATTGTCATAACTATTATCATTATTACAATCATCATAAAGATTCTTTATTCCATTATCATAATGTTTATAATAATGATCATTGTACTCACTATCACTATCCCCACCACCTTCACTATCTCCATTATCCTCAGTCACCATCACTATCACCACCACCATCATCACTATCACCACCACTATCCCCAACATCACTATCATTATTATCACTATCCTCAACATCACCACCACCATCATCACTATCACCACCACTATCCCCAACATCACTATCATTATCATCACTATCCCCAACATCACCATCACCATCATCACTATCACCATCATCACTATCACCACCACTATCCCCAACATCACTATCATTATTATCACTATCCCCAACATCACCACCACCATCATCACTATCACCACCACTATCCCCAACATCACTATCATTATCATCACTATCCTCAACATCACCATCACCATCATCACTATCACCATCATCACTATCATTATCATCACTATCACCAATAACATTACCACCATAATTATTATGACCCCAGTACACCATCATCACTATGTGGAAGGAAGCATTTTGTACCCATTCTAGGATTTTCAAGCACCACAAACCAAATTCAAGGACTTTCCTTGGCCTGGATTTTTTTTCCAACTGCAGGATTTTCAAGGACCATGGCAGCCCTGAGTTATGTCACAGGTATACCTATCGTGTGCTATACAATCAGATATAGGTTTTGGTGTACTCTGATTTACATTAATCGGGTATGCTGATAAGAAAAGACAGCTCACCTTTGGAAGAATGATGTCAGAAACAGGCTTAAACCTGCTGCCGCCAATCAACTGTCCTGGATCGTTAGCTGTAAAATTACGACTTGCAACTTCTTTCTAAAATTGAATTTAAAAGGAAAAATTTTAAAACATACCAACATAGCAATGATATTTCAATGCGTAATTTTCGAGAAATGAAACATCAATTAAATAAAACTCCACAATCTAGATCAAGTAAAGCATAAGTTATCAATTGTATTAGGACGTGAAGACAAGAGTTTATTTTTGGGTTTTGAACAAATCATCACATCAAAAAATTTTTAGCCTTAAGTTTTACTTGTCTAAGCCGTGCATGCAGCTGGACTGAATCTCTAAATCTCCAGTAAAAAAAGCAACAGCTATAGTTACACGCTTTAGAACCGAAACTCAAGAACAACATAAAACCATTGAAATTGTTCTTGCCTTTTCTTTACTGCCTTTTATCAAATAAACAACATACAACAACACGTAATTTTGAAAAACCAGACTTTTTAGGCAACCTAAAATCAAAGTAGGAAACCATAGATCTGTGCATCAAAACATTTTCATAAAAGCACCAATACTTTGGGGTGTACAAGTTTCCGTTACAGCAAATTAAAGTCATCATAGAATAAATTATAAAACTTGCTGGGGTATTATAACTAGATACCAAAACACAACATACACCAACTGGTTTTAAAGCTTACTAGATAGAAATGACACATTTCTAGAAGGACTTTTAAGGCTAAATAGAGGATTCCTCTACCTGTCATAAGACTGTTCCTGCCACATACCAACCAAGTATTATGTAATTTTAGTGCATATCAAGCAAATCTGCCTAGTACCAACCCAGTATTACATACCTTCAGGGGATAGCAAGCTCATTTGGACTCTTCTTCCCATGTAGGAAACCTGCTCCCACTACACCCCACCCAGTAATACTCAAGAGGATCCCTCTCCTTGGTTGGTAAGACCCTCCTTGCATAGTATTACATTATTTCAGGAAATATCGTTAGCTTATTAGGACTCCTCTCCCCATGTGGTAAGGATGCTCCCACTACATACTGACCCTATAAAACGTGATTTTAGTGTTTAACAAACTCACAGGGTCCCTCTCCCCAGTTGGTAAGACTGTCCCTGCTACATACAAACCAAATATTATATGATTTCAGGGATATCAAGCTCATTGGGACTCCTCTCCCCAGTTGGTAAGACTGTCCCTGCTGCATACAAACCAAATATTACATGATTTCAGGGAATATCAAGCCCATTGGGGCTCCTCTCCCCAGTTGGTAAGACTGTCCCTGCTACATACAAACCAAATATTACATGATTTCAGGGATATCAAGCTCATTGGGACTCTTCTCCCCAGTTGGTAAGACTGTCCCTGCTGCATACAAACCAAATATTACATGATTTCAGGGATATCAAGCTCATTTGGACTCCTCTCCCCATGTAGTAAGACTGTGCCTCCTGCCTATCTACACTGTAATGCGTGATTTCAGGGAATATCAAGCTCATTGGGACTCCTCTCCCCATGTGATAAGACATTCCATGCTACATACCAACTCAGTATTACATGACTTCAGAAGATATCAAGCTCATTAAATCCCCCTCCCTGAGTGGTTAGACAAGCCCTGCTGCATGCCAATTCATTATTACATGATGGATTCAGGGAATATCAAGCTCATTGCGATCCCTTTCACTCTGTGGTAAGACTGTCATGCCAGACTGTCATGCCACAAACAAACTTGGATTTACTAAAATCTTCCCTACCAGCAGAATCCTGTCAAAAAGCCTCGCAATTAACACATCATGCAGTCCATCAGAACCACTATCAAACACTCCAAGGTGAGTTACAACAACTGGATAATTGACCTGACAACAAAAAGCTATAGCTGATCAGCACTTCCAAGTTATATAATAATAAAATAACAAGTTAACTTATCATATATAAGATAAATAAGTAGCTTAAGTTACAATTATGAGAAAGAAACAAAGCTGGAGTAGCAGTAGGTATAATAGTGGTAATAGTAATAGTAGGAGTAGTAGTGGTGGTGGTGGTGGTTGTGGTAGTAGTAGCAATAGTAATAATAGTAATAATATACAGGTCACCTCTCAAGAAAGTATAAATAGGAAGTTGAACAAACCTTGAAGTCCATGCCAAGAGGACCTGCATAAAAATGTGCCCCCTTGGTACCTTTGGGAACTTTATATGCCACAATATCTTTCCCAAAATCTGCAAAATTTAATAGCTTCACAACTTATCATTTTTTAAAATAAAACACAATACATTTCAGACTTAAATCAGACACTAGCAGTACTCTACTTCGCTTCACTTAAGATGGCTAAGGGCTAGCTAGCCAAGACATATCTGCTTTAAGTCTGATATGTGTTATGTTTTATTTAAAATTATTGTCTTCGATACTTTTACTATGACCATTTATTATTTTTGTGGTTAATTTTAAAATTTTATCTTTGTTACTATTTATAAGTAATCAAAAAAATGTATGTCTTCAGGCTTTATCAGCACTCAAATCAATGATCTATTAAATTGATGAGATATATTAATTTATATTATGCAATTGTTAAATTAATAACTTTTAACTTCTTTAGAATACTCTATTTTTCTTATTATTTTCAGCTTTTGAGCAGTTAGATTACAGGTTTTTCTTACAGGTTTTTCGAAAAGATCTTTTCAGCCCAAAGGGCCTGCAAGGGCGTGTTTAGCGGAGAACTGGTTTTACGCTGAGCCCTACTGAATTTTTCAAAATATTTTTCAAATTGTTCCTATTGAAACACCGACGCAGCATCTGATTATGACATTTGTTGCTCCTCAAGGTATATACTGAGAAGGGTTTTGCCACTGATTAATATATACGTATTTAACTAATTGATAAGTACTAACCACGTTCATCTTATGCCGACTACCTGCTGATTAAAAACCATTGTCAGAAATTATGTTATATTGTTTCCGTTGTCTATGTGTAATTCTGCACCCACGTATGGCCATGGCGATCTCTAGTATCAGTAAAAAATTGTATTACTCATTCTTCTTGTACTTTATAACTAAGAACTGCAATCAAAAATACGAAATTTCAAAAGTAAAGTTTATGTTTTGCTGGTAGAACTAACAATAACTTATTAAGGCTTGCAAAACAGTTCAATAAAATCATTTAGTGGTGCGAGTATTTGAAAACAATCATTTCGGTTGGTTTCATTTTTAACCGATATCAACTGCTTAAAAGAAAAATAATCTATTCTCAGCACCTGACAGTCAATCATCAAGCGCTTTGTGAAGTTAAGCTAGCTGTTCAGCTGTTTTTATCTTTCACTGACTTTTCTATTGTCGGAGTATTGATTTTACGTGAATTGTTTGGGCCTTCACAGACAGGGTTAGTTTTTTATTAAACTCAAAAAATATGTTTTTTTAAAAAGTATCGGGTCTCCGCTTCCACAATGGAAATCCACTTTAAAACTATTTCAAACCCAACTAAATAGACTGAACTAATAGTAATACAGGGATATGCTGCATTTTGTGGAAGGGAAACCAATTTTCATGGATTCAGAACTGGTATTTTTGTTTAAGAAGGCTTTGAATAAACTCTATTCCAAATCAATTAAAAGACAAACACATAAAACAAAGAAAATTTATAGTAGTTCAAAACAGAAAACTCGGAATAGATCTACATGATGGATATTTTTAAAAATTAACTTGTGGCTCGTGTATAACTATTAACTTTTAAAATTTTAAATGAATGATCTCTGGAAAACAAACGATTACAAGAAACACGATATTGTAGTCCACACGGGGTCTTGGAAGCAAACCATTAAGAATTTTCTACTGTTATCTTTCCTTTTATGCAAATGTCTCGCCTCAAACACAAGCGGTGTGTTCCCATCGAGAAACTACATTATTAAATTCATTAATATGTAACTTCATCAGTGATGCTGTAAACTGTTTGCTGTATTGTTAAAAACGTTAGGCTGATGATGAAAGACCCAAAACACCCTGTTTGATTAACTTTAATTTTGCTAAGGTGTATTTAAGCTTCACCTAGATAGTTTTTTCTGATGCCTGAAGAGGTTCATTATTTATGAAATTTATTAATTTATCTGTCATTAGTTGAAAACCTTTGTGAAAGAAAGGAAAGACGACTTCATTTCACGTCACATGCTGCCAACAATACAAATGCGATAGATCAAATTGATCTTGTTTGCAGTAAGTGTTTTTTGTTTCCGCGGCAACTTCTGAATTGTCGTTTCTTTTTAAGTTCAAGATTTTCTTCAGTGTTCTTAAAGGATCTCTTTTTGAAGCTCGTCTGACATTGGTTTGCAAGTAACAAGAAACTTATAAACCGGATTGCAGTCTTCTGATAGAGCTAAAGACGTCAGAAATTGAACAAGTTTTTCGATTGTCTGACAATGTCAGCCCTGAGTGAGGAACTTAAGTAGTTTCTTCCCAACTCTTATTGTCTGCTAGTGAATCCAAAAACACAACTAAAAGATTTTTCACTTTACATTAACAGCTGCAAATGTTTACTTCTCCTGCATGAATAAAAACCGCGCGAAATACAGCACAGCGAAGTCGTGAAGATAAAGAGTATGGGAGTAACGTTAAATCTGACAAACAATGTTTCCACCTTTGCTCAAGGTAACGCTAGGTCGCCTTATAAGGATGTCGACAGCGCAAGCACCGAGGCTTTATGGTATCGCATTCTTTCGTCAACTGCTGCAGTTCTAACACTTCTCGGAAATTGCCTCGTCATTTATCTTATAGGCACAAGACGCAGGCTTCATTTCGCCACGAACTTTTTTATACTTTCACTTGCTGTGGCAGATCTCTGCGTTGGAGCTTTTGTGATTCCCACATCTTTGCTACTGCACCCCCCTTCCACCCTACTGCTTCGTTTTTACAACACAGTATTATACGTTGAGGTAGGCAATATGTTTGTAATGACTTGGGACCGGTTCAAAGCAGTCACAAGACCACTTAATTATCGCTCTTGGATGACAACGGCACGATTCTCTACCATGATACTCCTTGCTTGGTTTGTTCCCGGAATTCTTTCACTATGCCCGTTGTTTTGGATGTTTTCGTCCTTCAACGAATCTCAAAAACAAACTTATTGGATAATTTTTAACTCCTTTTCTCTAATAGTTTTTGAGTTGACTCCGTGCATTGCTATGTTACTTATATATTGCCGTATTTTCGCCATTGCTCGAAAACATTCTAAACAAATAAGTATTCAGTTGGAGGTTTCGAAATGTAGCAGTGCTGAAACTAAAAGCTCGAGCAGACGAAAGGTAGAAAAATCAAGTGTGAAAGCTATTGGCCTCGTAGTGCTGTTTTTTATCTTTTGTTACACGCTGTCTGCATATCGAATGATGTGCGAAAACTGGAGGTTCTGTAGCATATCAACATTGACAATTCAAATCTCAAGGTTATTTTTGTTTTGGAATTCAGCTCTAAATTTTTGTGTGTACGCCTTACTTAAAACAGACATAAGAAGAGAGCTGATAAAATGTTTGACTATATCCCAGATGCACAATGTTAGACTGAAAATATGTTCTAAGGGGGTAGGGGGTCACAAGCACTAGCCAGATATATAGAGGATACGGTAATTCATCCATTTTTTTAAGGCTCGTAAACCTTATATATAAGAAATCGACGTATATAAATTTGTCTTTAACTTTAATTTAATTTGAACATTTAAAAAATGTTATTTATTCATTATTATATTTACTCAATGTATGACAACAACTAAAAATAAATACAACACATTTTCATTTGCTGAATGTTTTCGATTATTTCAAAAGAACCAAAAAATATTTGTTGCCATTTTGACTATCATGCAGCTTGCAAGCGAATGTAAATACACTGTGCAGGATTGTATAAATACACTGTTTCCTTTAGTAAGCGATATTCACAAAGAGCAAACATCAAGTTGTCTCGTTTCAAACAGAATTATACAAACGGAATAAACATTTTACACCTGTTGGTCATGCAATTATGTAAGGGAGGTTTAAACATTGGTTATGAAAACGACAACAATGACGACTGTTGCAACATATACAAGCAGTAAAAATGGTCATTCCAATTATATTTTTCAAAAAGCCCACAAAATTAGCTCGTGCTCGAAAGTTAAATAGATCATATCTTTGAAAACGTCCCCACCGTTGTTTTTATCCATCATTGAAAATCATCTTATATCGGTTATTTTGGAAAAATATTTCCAGCACTGAAAATCAAACATTTCATTTAAAAATAAAGTTCTTGTACCTAGAGGATTTTACACGGTGGCGCAAACATATCCAGTTTATCTTAAACTTCATATGTTCAAGCCAACGTGTAATTTTCTTTTTATTACATAGCAACAGTTTTACAAGTATTATAAAGCGTGTAACATCTACGTTGAAAAGTATTTTTATTCTGAGCTTTCGAGTTGACCCATGATCAGGGAATGTTTACAAAGACGTAAAATTCAAAATGACCTTTTGAGCCCTAATGGCTCACGCAATTTTGATTCTTTTTAAAACACACTCGTGCAAATTACTTACATATTGAACTCGTAAAGGTTCGATTACATATACAAATCTATGAGTGGGGTATTTTACAGTAAACAATCATATGGAGAAATGAATTAACCAAAAAGAATATTAAATCGCAGATTCTTAGGAAACTGAAAAATCCTAAGAATCCAAAAAAGAGAATATCTAGGCAATGGTTGAGAAAAAAACACAAGATTTAAATGATTGTAAATCTCACCTTCATACAGGTTTTATTGAAATGTGAAATGCCTTTTTTTATAATAAGCAGTTAATATATGATTTGCCGAAAAACAAAGAATACGTATATTGCGATAATCAGAATCTAGGAACACTTGCTATTTGATGGCTTTTTATAATAAAGAACTAGAAATTTTTCATTTTATAATATTCTATTTAATTCATATCCATAACATCTTGAATATACACCAGAAAATAATAACGGAGATACATCCTCATCAACTTTTACAATGTATTGAGTATAGTCCTCACTCAAGCTTATGATTATCATATTGAAAACTGGATAATATTCAATATTCATAAAATCACTAGTATATGTTTTTCCGAATCTATACCGAGAAGGGGGATGTTATGTGTTCATTAAAATAGTCTAATTTTGGCCCGGCCCCATTGGTAATACACATTCACTAGTCTGATTCTTTGTTACAACAATACATATATTTATTACATATTAATCAATGTCATGATTTACTTGATAAATTTCTTAATCAATCCAAACATCGCTATCATCTTGGGCACCAGCCACTATTTTATTTTACTTTCAAATTCTGTAACCGCGATACTTGCAGCTATAGTGGAAATAAAGTTTTGTTGTTGTTGTCAGTATATGATAATGTGATATGGTAAATTATATCATTGTATTTCAACATAACAGAAACATTTTACCATTTAGCATTTTGACACAAGGAGTATAACGAAGCTCATTTTTGATAGCAAATACTACTTCGTCTAAATAATTATTAGATATCAATTAATGTCACCATTTCTACATCAGTACTAGTATGAGACATTATTGTATTGATAATATCATTTATTGACTTTATAAAAACAGGGTTTTCATTGTATGAAGAATCTGATCTGGTATCATACTTATCTGATACCAATATTGATGATAATTCTGATATTATATATTTCATCATCTTTGAGTATCATTTGTTTCATCAATGAAAAAATATCTTTTTTGTTTTTGATATATATCGGTTATTTTGATGATATTTGAATGCAATACGTCGTCCTTCTCGTATTTTTTCCTCTTCACTGTATCTTTTCAATAAAAAAATATCTACTGTTTGTTTGAGTTGTTGTTTGTTAACTTTCATCATTTTCTTCATGAGAAAATCATGCTCTCTCATAATTTTATCTTCCTGTATTTTTGTCATATTTTCTCCTAATTTCATCTTCTTTTTGAATATTGCGAGATTACGTAAATTATCGCCAATGACATATACTTTTAACATCTTAGATAACTTTTATCCTAGTATTTTGTCTTAGCAAATCCCTCCAAGTATAGCCTAGTTGTTTAGGAGTTTGCAGATAGCGTTTTGATAATTATATTGTATAATTATATTACAATAACCAAGTCTTTATAATATTTTTATATCATTAATTTTTATCTAATTTTTATATATAGAAAAATAGTTACGCGACGCGTACATGTGGTAAGCTATGATATGAAAATTGTACCTTAATTTAAATTCGCTCAAAAAGACTGTGAATTAATAATTATATATGTCAGACCAAGTTGCGGTGTTGATAGCCGAAGAAAGTCCGCTGGTCTTACAAAGTCCGCTGGAGCGGCTCACATGTTAAGGCGCAACTTGGCAGCCGATAGGAAGTGCCCTCAGTGGAAGAAACAGACTATAACACCGGGATCACGACCCTGCTTTTTGCAACAAGTGTGAGGGTTCTTTTAAGTCCCTCAACAGAGAGATCGAGAGACTGGGCCTACGGTTTAACGTCCTTATCCGATAAGATGTGAAGGTCAGGCAGCACCTTCTCCTCAATTATTTTAAGACCCTGAGTGGTGGTCCGGCCGGGAATCGAACAAGAGACCTCCCGCACAGCAGACTTGCGCCTTACCAACAGGGCTAACCAGGCGGCGGTTAACTTTTTTAAATTTTGTTAAAAAACGGATACAAAGCAATTACTTCCATCCATATAATTATTGCACATTCAAAGACATGGCTTCAGGCATCATGGCTGTCGAAAGAAGCATATTTTTTCGACTTCTGTCACGTGATTGAATACTGGCCTCTAAGTGGTTGGTCAAACGTAACATCCAATTTTTCGGTAACAATGTTAGTAAGCCGTTGGCTTATCACAAAAAATGAAACAAATTATAATAGACGATTGAGCTTATAACATATGCATAAATCCAGATTATGACCTATATGCGGCGTCCGACGACGGCTTTATAATAAATATTGTGAAGCAAATGCCGCTATGGGATAATAAAAGTAATATAGGTTATTTATATTGTATGGTTAGAAAATGAGGGCAGGTCGGACAATGCTACCATGTTCACCGATTTGTTTCGGAGCGCTTCAATGGTGCTATACCAGAAGAGAAAGTGATTGATCCTGTTCTTAATAACAAAGAGGCTAATCGAATATGTAATTTACAGCTTCTTACACCTCCAGAGATTGTAAGAAATTGGCAAAGGATTGTGATTATACTTTCATCAAAATATAAAATGTGTTAAAGCCACTGATCTTGGTATAAATGATGTTTCATATGATAATTGTTGGTTTTCACCTGACGTCACGGCGGCTATGTTGGTGTACTCCTAATAAAAAAAATTGATTATTTCTTTTGTTTGGGGCACCAACATGGCCGCTATGTCTATTGTCTTTTGTGTCTCTTGGGATTGTGTGAAAGCCAAGAATAGATGTATTCAGTAAAACATCTTAGAATTTAGGCTTCTACAGATTGTGCTCGGCAACTTTTTGGCAACTTATTGTGTTTGGAGCAACTTTGTACGAGTCCAGCAAC